>PVKH010038041.1:0-11376 GCA_004027955.1 Chaetophractus vellerosus | reverse complement strand
GGCCAGAGCCGCCGTGGGCAGGGCAAGAAGCTGCCACGGACAGGGCAAGAGCCGCCACGGGCAGGGCAGGTCGCCCGCGAATGGAGCGCAGCCAGCCACCCGCGAACTGAATCAAGCGCCGGCCGTGAACGGACGCAGAGACCGCCCACAAGCAGGGAAAGCCGCGCCTGCGCAGTGACCACTCTCGGCGCGTCGCCGCAGCGGGGGGAAGGGGAGATATGTAATAAAATAAATAAATCTTTAAAAAAAAAAACTAATATTAATAGTAATATTTTAGTGAAAATAAAGTCATAGAACATGTTTCTCTTTTTTTGTTAGTATGACACAACACTTTGTAATACTGCCACTCAAAACTCTGGTTCTAAGATCAGTTTATTGTCTATCATAGCTGAAATTGTTATGCCACAAAGGTAGATTCAAAGAGAAGTATATTGTTGGCTGTATGTACTAAATCATAATGTTTATTTTTAAATTCTATCCACCAATTAATCAAAGTCTTCTCCTATAGTTTGGTTGGTATACATCCATTTCCCCATGTATCTTCACAAAGTAATCAGAAAGTGTCACTTTTTCTTAGTTTTAACAAATAGGATTCAAATTTGGTAGCTTGTATCCAAAATGGCCACCATCAGCTCCCTCCCCGCCCCGTAAGTGCAAACCATTCCCCTATTGAGAGGCAGAGTCTGTCTTTCCATTCCCTTGAATGTTTGCTGACAAAAATGACGTTGCCTGATTTCTGAGGCTAGGTCCTAAGAAGTCATTCAGGTTTTGTCTGATTTTCTTAGAACACTTGCTCTCGGGAAAGCCAGCTGCCATATACTAAATCTCAATACCCAGAGGTTGCCATGCTGTGAGGAAGCCCAAGCAATCCATGTGGAGAGACAGGGAGAGAGATGTCTCTTCCACCCATCCTGGTCCAAGCCCCAGACATCCGAGTGAGGGATCTTCAGGTCACTTCAGTCCCACTTACATTTGTAGCTATGAGAGGCCCCAAGTGAGTACCATCCAGTTGAACCTGTTTAAACCCAGAACTGTGAGTGATAATACTAAAATGTTTAAGCTACTTAATTTTGGAGTCGTTTGTTATACAGCAATAGTTATCTAAAAGTGAAGTCTACTCAAACACTGTATTTAGAAGGCTTTTTTTCAACAGGCTAGAGAATCTTATTTCCAAGTTTTTATTCAAGAGTGCCGATACGAGAATTTTTTATGGGTGTACTCATAAAGCTTTCAGAGAGTAACATGGTAATAAGAAACATTTTCAAACATCCATTCCCAAAATACTCTTTCTGTGACAAAGTTTCTATTTCGAAAAGATTTATCTTAACCACTTATTGTTTATAATATCCCTTTTCCTAATAGGAGTGAATTAAATATAAGTTTTCCCAAAATATCTGCTAAGAGATATACTACTAATCATGGTTGTCAAAACAGAAAAGGTCAATTTTGTTTAATTTTATTTTTTATTGTGAAATAGTTGTAGGAAGAGTACAAAGAACCCTTGTATATTTTTTATATGCTTCTCCAATTGTTAACATTTTACCACATTTGCTTTATTAGTCTGTCTAAATACACACACATACTTTTATGAACCATCTGAGACACGATGCTCCTTTACATCTAAATATTTGAGTGTATATTTTCTAAAAACTAGGATACTCTCTTACAAAAAGCACAGTGCAATGATCAGAATTAGGAATTTAGCACTGATAGAGCACTATTGTCTAACCTCCATACTTTACTCAAATTTCACCAATTATCCCAATGTTTTCATAGACGCACACACACACACACACTTGGCCACAATCTCATTGAGAATCATGCATTGCATTTAATTCAAATGCCCCTTTGTTTCCTTTCATCTGAGGCAGTTCCTTAGTCTTCCTTTGTCTCCCATGACCTTGGTGTTTCTGAAAAATTCAAGCAATTTATTTTGTAGAATGTCCCTCATTTTATGTTTGTTTTCCTAGGATTAGGATCATGTCGTGCATTTTTGGCAGGATGCCACAGAAGTGACCTGTGTCCTCAATGTATTTCATCAAGAACTACACGAGGTCAATTTGTCACATTATGGATGACATTAGCTTCGATCACTTGGTTAAGAGGGTATCTGCTGAGATTTTCTATTATAAAAATTACTATTTATTTTCCCTATTTGTATAATTGTATTTTGAGGGGAACACTCTTGAGACTAAGTTAATATTCTGTTCCTCATGAAATGATTCACCCATGGTTTTAGCATCTATTGATGATTAATAATCTGAACCAATTATTACACTGATGATTGCCAGATTGGTTGATCGGTTGTTCTTGAGAACGTATAATTTCATAAAATGAAAATATATGTCATCTTCAAATTTGATATCTCATATATTTTGCATGGGGTAATTAGTGAAGTATTTTTTATTAAAGAAATAATTTACTGTAAAGAATATATCCTTCCCTATAACTATTTCCTTTAATGGTTCTCAAAATGTTGCTATTTATATATTTCGTTTTTTAAATAATATCTTGGGAATACCATAAACTGAAGCACGTCAAGCATCTGGCCTTTCTATCTGTAGTGTAAACCTCCCCTCCTGGTTATGGCATAATTTATTCTAATGCCTGTTTCTTCAAACCTACAATACTTTCTGGCCATCTTCCAATAATATTTTCTAGCAAAGGAATGTATGCTAGCTAGTTGAAAAGTGGTTTTATGTAATAATTCAGATACTTTTTACCATAGCATGAAAAACAAATATATAACTTCTGTCTTTAGTTATTAAATAAAAAAACAAAAGAAGCGTCTAAATATTTACCATTAAATTTAGAAAATTTTGGAAAATAATGCATTTGAGATATCATTAATTTAAATATTTCTGAGGAGATTTCTCTTCATGTTTTGAGTGATTAGTTATTAAATGTCTTATTCCTTGTTTTGCTATCCATAAGATCATTAATTCTCTTATTAGTTATTTTGAGATCCACATCCTTACCATGAAGCTCCTTGTTAACTTTAGAACATTAAATCTAATTTTCAATGACATTCCTGACACTTTTAATGTTTTGACCCACTTTCTGTAAGATCTGATTGCAGTTCCTTTTATTAATGTTTTCTTATGCTTTCATACAATACCGTATCTTTGTCAGAATTTTTTTAATGAATTGTCCATTTTCGGAGAATCTGTTTAGGTAAAACTAGATAATATAGTCCATCATCTGCCTAACTATGTAGATATAAGCTAGAATATATTAACCATTTAAAGAGAATAAATGAGTGGAGTCACCACAGTCAATCCTTCTTTCCCCTCAAAATTCCTCCCCAATACTGCATGATATGAGGCCCTCTGTCATATAGATCAAGTGAGACAACAGTGTCCATCCACACAGTAAATATTAGTAAAGTTGAGTTCTTTCTTAATTTAGTAAACAAACATTAATTTACAGAGCTATATTACGGGCTGAGGATAAGGCAAGACAAATGAAAATTTCTTCCTGATAACCTCGATGGTACAAGACACTAAACCAATCTCCTCCAAGACTGCAAAGAGTGATGGATTGACTGGGACCAAATTTACCTCCCAACCTGAAATAACTAAAATGCTAGACAAAGTATCTGTAAAAACTGTTTTCAAGACATTGTATGTCAGGCAAAAACGATAGCAATCCCTGAGGGATGGAAAACAAATGAGGTGAATTCTATGATTGTCCCAACTTACTGCCTGCAGAGAATTTCCAGGTCACAGTGCATAGAGAAGCCCAGGTAGAGCCTGGAAAGCTCCTTGAGTTGAGGAAATGGAGCTGGGAGTCCAGGGAGGCTAAGGAAGAGTACCAGAGACCAGAGAGCTTCACAGAGTGAGAACTCCAAAGAATTGTAAAAAATCTCCCTGGAATCTCCAGCTCAGTACCGATCAGTGCATGTATACAAAGAAACTACCTAAGGCCAGGGAAAGAGTCAACTGAAAGAATCACAGGGAACAATCCCCAAAGCTCACGCAGGAGGGGAATATTCCACTAGCCAGAGTAAAAAAAAAAAATGTCATAATTCATGGAGCATTGTGGAGAATACTCAGAAGGATCTTGACTTAGTAGTGGAGCAAAATTAGCCATATATCATCCACAGGTCTAGTTCCACTTAACAAAGCATAAATAACAAGACTCAAAAGGATCAGACTGATTCCAAGTAATTTAACTGTGTTCCAGAATAAAGATCAAGAATATTTACAAGGATAGAAAACTTTCCAGGACCCAACAAAACAAACTTCACAATAAAAAATTACCAAGCATGCAAAGAGGCAGGAAAATACAACACATAATTAGGAGAAAAACCAGTCAATTAAAACTGACCCAGAAATGACACAAATGATAAAATTAGCTGAAAGGAATATTAAGCAGTTATTATAACTTCACCCCATATGTTCAAGAACTAGAACAAAGATTATTTTTAAATTTAAGTCTAGACATGGAAAATTTAGAAAAGACCCAATTCAAATATCTAGAGATAGAAACTACAGTTTCTGAGATGAAAAATGCACAAATTGGCATTATCAAATTAGATATTATAGAAGAAAAGATTAGCAAACTTGAAACACAGAGAAGAGAATACTGAAAAACATTAACAGAGCATCAGTGAGCTATGGAACAAATTCATCTGGTCTCCTGTACATACATTTAATAACCCTGAAAATGGAGGAAGGGAAAGAAAAAATATTTGAAGAAATAATGGTCAAAAACGTTTCAAATTTGATGAAAAATGCAAGCCTACAGATTTAAGAAATTCAATTAACCCCACGCACAGGAAACACAAGAGAAAGTACATCTAAGCCTTTCTAATCAAGTTGCTTAAAACTAGTAATATGGAAGAAATTCTAAAAGCAGCCAGGGAAAAAATATGACAGCAGATTTCTCAGTAGAAACAATTCAAGATAGTGGATAGAAGAATAACATCTTTAAAGTATTGAAATAAAATAATTGTCAACCTAGAATTTTATTCCCAGTGAAAATATATTTCAAAAAATGAAGGCAAAATAAAGACTTTTTCAGACATACAGAAGCTGAAAGAATTCATTACCTGTGAACCTGCATTACAAGAAACACTGAAGGAAGTCTTTCCAGGCACTAAGTAAGTAATGCCAGAGAAAAATATGGATCTACATAAAGGAGTAAAGGGCACTGGAAATGGAAACTACATAAGAAAATTTTCTTATTTTCTTCAGTCTCTTTAAACGATAACTATTTTACAGAAGAAAATAACAACATAGTATATGTTATATTAGTCTGTCAAAGGGGTAGCAATACAAAGTACCAGAAATCTGCTGGATTTTATGAAGGGTATTTATATGGGTAAAAGCTTACAGTTACAAGGCCCTAAAGAGTCCAACTCAAGGTTGGTTTCTCACCAGAGTCAGTTGCCACATGTTGAAGCAAGATGGTCAATGATCTCTGTGAGGGTTCAGCCTTGCCCTCTGGGCTTCCTCTCTCTCAGCTGCAGGCTGGTGTAGGGCTTGTGCCTCAGGGCTTCCTCTCTCTCCTGGCATAGGGCTCGTTTCTTTCCAGGCCTTCTATATGAGTCTCATTTGTTCTGTTCTCTTCCCAAGTTCAGCTGCAAACTATAAGGTGAATGGCTCATCTCTCCACAGAGCCCCAGAATCAAAAATAACAGAGCTCTCTCTCTTCCCATATGTCTATCTCGAGTGAATTTCTGTTTTATATCAGACCCACCAAGGGTGGGGACTCAACCTGAGTCATGCCCTATTGACCCGGTTGAATCAAAGAAAGCCCTCAAAGCAATCTTAGCAGAGAATCTAATCAAGGGCCCCTCAACCGGATCCAATATAATCAAAGGGTTTAACACCCAGAGGAATAGATTAGTTTACAGACATAATCCTTCTCTTTTCAGGATTCACAAAAATAATCTCAAATTGTCACATGCGATTTATAGCTTATAGAAAAGTAAAATGCATGACAACAGCAGCACAAAGCCTGAGAGGGGAGAAATGGAAGTGTACTGTTATAAAGTTCTCATACTATATGTGACAGTAGATTGTGATAAGTTGAAGATGTATACTGTAAACCCTAAATCTACCACTAAAATCATACCCCCCAAAAAGGTATAGCTAATAAGTTATCAAAGGAGATAAAATGGAATAAAAATACTGAATCCAAAAAAGTGAAAAGAGGGAAAGGGGAACAAAAACAGATAGCACAAATGTAAAACACATAGAAAGATATAAGCTTTGAATTCAAATACATCATAATAGCATTTAACATAAATGATCTAAACATTCTAATTAAAATCCAGTGATTGTCAGATTGGAAAGAAGCAAGGCCAACTATATATGTGACTTCACAAAACCTACTTTAAGCATAAAGACACAAAGATTAAAAGTAAAAGGGTTGATAAGATATATTTTTCTAACACTAAATTAAAAGAAAGCTAGAGTGGGTATAACAGACAAAGTAGATTTCAGAGCAAAGATTATTGCCATTAATAAAGAAAGTCATTTAATAAAGATAAAGGGAAGGGGTCAATTCATAAAGAGGATTTAGCAATCCCAAATGTTTACACACCTAATAACAAAGCTTCAAAATACATGAAGAAAACAACTGCTAGAATTACGAGGAGAAATAGACAAATCCACAAGTATAGTAACAGACTTCAACACTCTTCTCTTAATAAATTGCAGAATAAATACACAGAAAACCAGTAAGGATATAGATGACTTGAACGACACTACCAACCAACTTGACCTTATTGACATTGACAGAACTCTCCACCCAACAGCAGCAGAATGCACACAGAACATTTACCACAATAGAACATATTCTAGGCTGTAAAAAAAAAAAAAAACCTCAAAAATTTAAAAATGATTAAAGTCAAATAAGAATGTTTTCAGATCACAATGGAATTAAATTTGAAATCAAAACCAGAAAGATATGTGAAAATTTTCCCAAACTTCAGAAACTAAATAACATAGTATCAAATAATCCATGGGTAAAAGATGATATCAAAAGAAAACTGGAAAATATTTTGAACTGAATAACCCAACATATGAAAAGTTTGTCAGATGCAGCAAAAGCAGTACTTAAAAGAAAATCTATAACCTATGCAAAAAGGAGAAAGGCCTCAAATAATGACCTCCACTTCTACCTTAAGAAAGAAAAGCAAAAGAAAGGATACCAAAATCACTCAAAGATATTACAAGAAAAGAAATCTGCAGCCCAATATCCTTCATGAACAAAGGTGTAAACAATAATATAAAAAAATGGATAATACATTATGACCAAATGGGCCTATCTCAAAATGCAAGTTTGGTGCAACATTTGACAACCAATCAGTGTAATTCACCATATTAATAAAGACAAACCAAATAATCATCTTCACAAATGGAGGACAAGCATTTAACAAAATCCAACATCCATTCCTGATAAAAACAAACTAACAGTATGAACTAACTTACTCACTTCTAGGATGGGGCAGTGTCCTTACTATATTGC
The DNA here is from genome assembly GCA_004027955.1 of Chaetophractus vellerosus. NCBI lineage: Eukaryota > Metazoa > Chordata > Mammalia > Cingulata > Chlamyphoridae > Chaetophractus > Chaetophractus vellerosus. The sequence continues at coordinate 3,897 of PVKH010038041.1, read as the reverse complement.
TAATCAATAGTCCATAGAATGATTTTTAAAAGGATTTTAAAAATCTTCTCTCTTATAAAAATGCACAGTAATGAACAGGTGTTCTTAAAATATTATGAGATACTGGCACCAAAATAAAGAAACTAGTTCTCTCAGCTTGCAAAATGGACCTTTAAAAGCCAGAAATTAAAGATTCTTCAATTCCAAGTAAATTTAAATAAGCAAGTAAATCTTGTCGAAATATCATCCATGTGACTTGGTCTTAGCAATAAAAACTGTAAGAATAAATAATAAAGTACAAATTATTTTTATAAGTATAAATCATTCACAATCATCTTTTGTAAATGGTCAACTCTGTCTGTCTAAAAATCCTGAGCCAAAAGCTTTATGTTACAAGAGACTAAATTTCTTCATTAGTAGGCCAAGGATCAAAATATATTGTGTTTTTATTCAGATAGTCTGGGAGTATTGAATTTGTCCTTTTCTTATCATTAACATTAATCTCTGTGGATCATCCACTTCTCTTTGATGTTGGGTAACAGGAATTTGAGAACCTACAGTATTTAAATCAATTAAAACAAGGATCTAGACAGAACCAAGTTAACTGTGGGAGTTAACAATAATAACTCTTTGATCTTAATAAAGTTCAGTTCATTTGTTTATTTGAAAAATGACCAGCATCAACACTAACTTTCCAGGGTGCATAAATGTGTTTTCCTACATTGCTAATAGTATGTTCTGCTTTCCAAAGACAAGAAATGAACTGCAGACAGCAAATACTTACTTTGCAAAAGAAGAAAGAAAAAAAACTTCATTTTAAAGAGTGAAACTTTGAACCAGCTTTGCAAAGAGCTTCCTAAACCTTCTATTTCATTCAGCACAATTTGCACATAGTAGGTGTCTAACAAATTTTGTCAACTGTAGCAGTTTGGCATTGTTTATGAATTCCAAAAATAGTTATTGTATTATGTTTGTAAACTGGTCTGTCAGAGGTATCACTTTTCATTGATTAAATTAAGATTAGGATTTCAATTGGGCCACATCAGTAGGGTGTTGAGTCCCTGTCCCTTGGTGGGCAAGGACTCACAGAGAAAAGACATGGCAAAGGACAGAGTTGGGAGTTTTGAGCTGGAGCCCAGGAAGTGAACACACAGGAGAAGAACACAGAGGAAAAGAGATGGCTCCTTAGCCACGGCAGAAGCCCAGGGGAAAGAGACAGAGCTGTTCACCTGATAGTCTATAGCTGGCCTTGTGGAGAGAGTCTACAGCTGAGCCCAGAGATAAATGGAGCCCTGGGAAGAGAGGAACCCAACAAGCCTGAACTCTTGGCGGACATCAACAGCCATCTTGCCCCAACACATGGCAATAGACTTTGGTGAGGGAAGTAACTTACACTTTATGACCTGGTAACTGTAAGCTTCTACCCCAAATAAATAACCTTTATAAAAGCCAACAGACTTCCAGTATTTTGCATCAGCACCCCATTGGCTGATGAATACCTTGACTTAGCCTGTGGCTGTGGCTGAGAATGTTGTGCATTATCTGAAAAAAATATAAGAATTCCTCCAGGAAGGGGTTGAGGTTACCAGTTATCACTGATAAAAGCCAGAAAGGAGTTCAGGAAGTTTTATATGGTCTAATTTTGATTTGGTATACTCTGAAATGTGAAAACAAAACAATAATTACTCATATACCAACCAAGAATTAATCACTATTAAACTTTAGCATATTGCATCTAATTTTTTTTCTATTTAGATATACTGTTTTTAAATTGTACAAGCTATATGTGAATATAATTTTCTTTCAAAGAAGTAGCTAGATCCTTTCTAATAAAGCTGAGTGTTTCCTGACCTCCATCCCTAACGTCACACTTGCTTTGTTTTGCTCCCTGCTTTAATACTGAGATTTTTTCATCTTCTGCTTCTGTTCCTTCCTTTCTACCTTCCTTCTTCTGTTGCTTACACTCTTTCAAGCCCCTTCCTCATGCAGCCACTGCAGTTCTATAATAAAGGAAAGGCCTCCTATTAATCAGAAGTTGCATCTTGCTATGAATGAGGACATATTAAGGTATGTCTTTATGGACAATTGGAAGAAAATTCTCCCTGGCTTGTAGCATCACAAATTTATGATTTATTAGAGCCAATCTCCCATTTTATAACATTCTGCTCCTCACTGCCCTTTTGGATGAGTTCTAAGAGTGCATAGTCCAATGATCCAAATAAACACAAGGCATATACTCACTTAAGAAATCAGGATGTCATGGGGAAAAGATAAAAAAGAGACTTCATTCCCTTGACCAAAAGCAAATTAGTTTCCTACCCTGGATCTGTGATTTTGATGGCTCCATGTCAGTGGTCCATTTCCTATTTTAAAAGTCTTTGGTGTTGCTGGAGTTATTTATAAGACAAAATGAAAGCATATGTATGGCAGAGTGGGTGTAGCTAAGTGGTTGAGCACCTGCTTTGCATGTATGAGGTCCCAGGTTCAATCCCCAGTACCTCCTTTTTTTTGAAAAACGAGTATATGCAATATATCCTGTGAAATAAAATGACCTATACAAATATGTCTGGGTTTTCTTGCTTTCCTCATCAAGATGAGAATATTTTCTTTCTTCTCAATTTTATTGTACCTTTAAATTCTTTTAAAGAAAATTTCTTCAAGGAGAAGAGAAATAGTAGCTATAAAGACTAAAATTCATACTATGAGTTGTTTTCTGAAATAAATAACAATGAGAACATGATCAAAGAGCCACCATTTCTGATACAATTGTTCTCACTCAATATTGGCTGGCAAATTCAAATAATGTATTCTTGACTTATTAAAGCACTTATTCACCTTAACATTTTCAAAAGACTTACAGCCACCTGTACAGAATTCTGTGGGATGCTTTAATGAGGTTAGTATTAGAATTTTGAACTAAGATAATAGTGTATTATTCATCCCTGTTCCTGAGGTCAAGGTAAGGAAGAGTCCCAGGCAATGAACAGTCCCCAGAAAGGAATGGATGTCTGATAAATAGCTATGGAATAAATATATTTTTGTGTCAAGACATGAGCTAATATAACATAGGTCCAGAAGCCTATTTATTAGTAAGTGATGGTTTTAATTCTTGATCATTTCAAAATATTATAAACTACATCCCCTGCTTGCTCCAGCCCAATGTCTGGAACAAAATAAATATTTATGAGTATATTTGAAGGAAAATAATAGTAAGCACATCAGGGCTACTATGATCTGTTTGCCTTTTTTTTTTTACCTCTAGTTCTATTTTTCTGTCTATAATTGATGAGTAGTGTAGAGATTCAGGATTGAAAAATAGACACCATGAAACTGTTGTGGGGCCGGCTCGATAGCCCAGTGGATAGGGCGCCGGCATACCACATGGGAGGCCCTGGGTTCGATTCCCGGGGACCTCTCCTAGCGGGCAGACCGCCTTGAGAATGGCAAGCCGCCATGGGCAGGCCGGAGCCGCCGTGGGCAGGGCAAGAAGCCGCCACGGTCAGGGCAAGAGCCGCCACGGGCAGGGCAGGTCGCCCGCGGATGGAGCGCAGCCAGCCACCCGCGAACTGAAAGCCAGCCGTGAACAGACGCAGAGACCGCCCACAAGTGGGGAAAGCCGCGCCTGCGCAGTGTCCACTCTCGGCACATCGCCGCAGCGGGGGGAAGGGGAGATAAGTAATAAAATAAATAAATCTTTTAAAAAAAAGAAAAAAAGAAACTTGTTACTTATAGGCAGATTTCAAGAATGCCAGTTACTTTCTGATTGGCATGCGCTAACTCAGTGGGTAGAAAGAATTTCAGGCAAGGGTTTTCTGGAGTTAAAAGTCATCTGTAAACCTGAAACTATTGGTTCATGTCTAGAGACTATATTACCTACAACTTTTTTTCAGATGGAGAAATAACCACATGGAAAGAGGC
>PVKH010038040.1:0-11393 GCA_004027955.1 Chaetophractus vellerosus | reverse complement strand
TTAAAACATGCATCGCCTTTCCTCCAGTTTCCAATTATAGTTTCTTCATTTACTTCTAAGGCATCATAGAAAGTCTCTTTAGCATCCATATTACTATCAACAGTCTCATTAAAGTGATCTAGGCCTTTTCCATCAAACTTTTCACAATTCCTTCCAAAAATACCCCTTACCCATTTATAAAACCGTTCCAACATTTTGGCAATTGCAAAAGACACTTCCCCACTCCTCGGTACCAATTCTGTTTTGGTCAGCCAAAGGTGTGCCTTTTGAAATATACCAAAGATTGGTCGGTCTTAATAAAGGGTATTTATTTGGGGTGGAAGCTTACAGTTACCAGGCCACAAAGCATAAATTTCTTCCCATACCCAAGTCCACGTGTTGGAGTAAGATGGCTGCCGACATCTCCAGGGTTCAGGCTTCCGGGTTCCTCTGTTCCTGGGGCTGCGTTTCTCTCCGGGCTTAGCTTCTGTTTCCTTCACGAGTTCAGCTGAAGAGTATGAGACTCTCTGCATTGCATCTCTCCACAAGGCCAGCTGTAGCCTATCTAGCGATCGGCTCACTCCAACATCAGAACTGCTTCTCAAATCTGCTTCTCCAAATCTCTTCTCTCAATTTGCTTCTCTCAATCTGCTTTTCTCCAATCTCTGCTTCTCTGCCTCTTGTCTAGCCTTTTATACTTGAGACCATGCCCACCAAGGGGTGGGGCTTAAAGTCTCACTGATGTGGCAGTTAACGCCCTACCCATAACTTAATCATGCCCAGATGAACAGATTAGTTTACAAACATAATCTAATCTGTATTTTTGGAATTCATAATTAAATCAAACTCAAACCATTACACTATCTAAAGAATCATGTCATTGCTGAATACAGATTGTTACACTTCTTCCTGTCTAATTTGGTTGACTTTTATTAGGTTTTTGTATAATTTCTATAGCAAGGACTTCCAGGACAATACTCTATAACAATACTGAAAGCAGGCATTCTTGTCTTGTTCCAGACATTGTCTTGTTCCAGACTTATCTTGTTTCACTCTTTCAGCATTGAGTATTTGATTACCTGTGTTTTCATGTATATTACCTTTATAATGTTGAGGAATTTACCTTGTATTCTTATTTTTCTGAGCATTTTTTTCATGAAAGTGCATTGAATTCTGTCAAAATGCATTTTTCTGCATTAAGAGATTTTCATGTGACTTTCCCCTTCATTCTGTTAGCATGGGCTATTACATTGATTTTCTTATGCTGAAAACCCTTACATCCTGAGATAAATACCATTTGGTCTGGTGGATAATTTTTTTAATATTCTCTTCAACTTCATATGCTAGTTTTTTTGTTGAGGGTTTTGCATCTATATTCACAAGGGAAATTGGTCATTGGTCTTCTTTCCTTGTTATGTCTTTATGTAGCTTTGGTATCACAATAACTTTAGCCTCATAGGATGAGTTGCAAATCTTCAATTTGCAAGAGTTTGAGAAGTATTGGAATAATTATTCTGTGAATGTTTGATAGAATTCATCTTTGAAGCTGTCTGGTCCTGGACTTCTCTTTGTTGGGAGGTTTTTGATTACTGCTTGTTATAGGTCTGGGGAGGTCTATTTCTTTCTAAGTCAATTTAGGTAAGTTGTGTGTTTCTAGGATTTTCTCCACTTCTTCTAGATTATGTAGATTGTTGGCATGTAATTGTTAATAGTATTCACTTATAATCCCTTTAATATCTGCATTATCTAGCAATGTCCTCAATTTCATTTTGGATTTTAGGAATTTACACCTTCTCCCTTTTTCCTTTTTTCAATCTAACTAAACCTTTGCAATTTTATTGATCTTTTCCAAGAACCAACAATTAGTTTCATTAGATCTCTCAATTGTTTTTCCATTCTCTACTTCATTTCTCTCCACTCAAATGCTTCTTATTTCCTTCCTTCTATTGCTTTAGGTCTAGTTTTCCCTTCCTTTTATAGTTACCCCAGATCTGTAGGTAGACTATTTATTGTGATCTTTCTTCTTTTTTTAATGTGGGCATTCATACCTATAAATTCCCTTTCATCTTTTAAATTCATCCCTAATCTGACCTGACTTAAGGAGTTAATTTAGCCACAAAATAAAAAATGAAATGAATCTTGTTGGGTAGAGGAGTTCAAATGTCAGCTACAGTTTTGGCAAACTGTCAACACTGAAGAGCTTGAGATTCTATATTAGTGAATAGGTTCTATATGAAGATGAAGTATAAAACTCTCCAAAAGGAAAACTCTGGTAAGAGATTCCTATATAAAAGTGGAGTCCTTGGAATTATAGCTGCATTCTAAAGGTTAATGCTATATAAACACACTAATAAAAATGGGTCCCTTGATATCAAGATACACACTTCCCCTGACCCTGGTGCTACCAGGTGGGAAAGTCATCTGAATGACAGCCAGTGTGCACTCTGAAATCAAACACCTATGTGGCCTTAAAAGCTCTAGGTGGGGCCGGCTTGATAGCCCAGTGGATAGGGCATTGGCATACCACATGGGAGGCCCCGGGTTTGATTCCCAGGGACCTCTCCTAGCGGGCAGACCGCCTTGAGAATAGCAAGCCACCATGGGTGGGCCAGAGCTGCCGTGGGCAGGGCAAGAAGCTGCCATGGACATGGCAAGAGCCGCCACGGGCAGGGCAGGTCACCCGCGGATGGAGCGCAGCCAGCCACCCACGAACTGAAAAGCCGGCCATGAACAGACGCAGAGACCACCCACAAGCGGGGAAAGCCATGCCTGCGCAGTGTCCAATCTTGGCGCATCACTGCAGTGGGGGGAAGGGGAGATATGTAATAAAATAAATAAATCTTAAAAAAAAAAAAAAAGCTCTAGGTGGAAAACAACATGAAATGGTGCTTGTTTGGTAATGGCAAGATTAAGTCAAATGTAAACCTTCTCTCTTCCACCTAGCCCTTCAAGAATTCTAAAAATATGGACCCAACTATTTAAACAGAATACAATTTTTAAAAATCACCATAGACCCCAAGAAAACAAGTTACCATGACTAAGAGCCATAAGAAAAGGAGACAATGGTAATATATCTTTATATGTGTTTATATACCTTTAAATGTTATAATTTTATATAATTTTAACTATTATACCTTTAACTCTTTCAGATATTGAAATTATTCAGACACAGATAATGAAACAACTCTTTTAATGAGGTTTGGAAAATTAAAAAGAATCTTGTAAATATATGCAATGGCACAAACATATTTCAGTAATTAATTGAATAAAACCTCTAAGGTTGAAATATACAGTGATGAAAATTAAACATTTCCATGTTGCGGAACTGAGAGAAAATTGGCTGCAATGGAAACCAAAGCTCCCCATAAACATAAATTAGGAAATAAAATGTATTTATATCTGTGGAATTTCCCAATATCTACCTCTTTCTCTGTGTCCCTGTGGTTACTGCCAGGAAAGTATTCCCTCCAAAAATATTTCCTTTCCACAGAACAATAGAACTTCTCTGGCTCATTCAAGTAATAGTTTCCCACAAGCTTTGGTTCCCCCAAGGACAATAGATTAATACAAATACCTGCATTCTGGAAACTCAAGGAGATGCAACAGTTATGTAACCATAGTTTTGATGATGTATCTCAGTGCTATATGGGTGCTTCCAATTCTTTGGATAAGGGTGATCTGGAACTGAGTGGAAAATGGAATGCTGAGATTGGTGGAAGACAAAATAGAAAGTGAAATCCTGGACCTTCTCATCCAATACTGTTACTCTATCATTTGCTTCTCTTGTAAACTCAGCTCTTGGCAGTGGAAGATGGAGTCATTGCTCCTATCTTTGAAATATACTCACTTTGACACTGGCTACATTATTATGGTACATTGTAAGAGGTAAGTACTCTGTTACTGCTTTCTACTGTGTCTTCATTGAAATGGTTTTCCCTGGACCTGAGGTGTTTATTCTGTTTTCCTCTATTCTGGACAATTACTCTTCAATTGAAAGTGTCCATCTTTCCTAAATTTTGCATGGTCAGTCCCAATAAATGATTATTGACCTTACACAACAGAATACAATTGAACAGAACAGAGCTCACTCAAAATGAGTCTTCTCCTTCTATATCACATAACCCTGATGGTTTGCTGACAGCAACTAAGCATCCTGTTTCTCCAGGAAAAATAATGGTATTTCCCTCTGTAACCTGGTGTTTATTCTCACTCATACTTTCTTCTTTATTTTTAAAAAGAACTTTAGATTACATAAATGTTACATTAAGGGAATAGGCAAGATGGCATTGGTTTAAGTGTGCACTTACCATCTCTCTCACACAAAAAAATTGCTGAGTCAGGGCAAGATCCTACCTGAGTGAGCTGATTTGGGAACCCACAGAACAGGAGACTTCAGGGCATTGATCTGGAGAGAGCTAGACAAATAGATAAATTGCTCAAGGTAAACCCCTGAGGTTTTTGCTGCTGAGGCTGGAAATAGTGGGGTGGCTAAGTCCTACTCTCAAGGCAAAGCTGCTATGAGCCCCAAGCCTAGATTCCTGGCTCCCACTGACCACCCAGCAGGAGGGAGCATTCTCCAAGAGTGGGAGGGTTCTTCCAAAGTGTGGAGAGGGGTTTCCTTTCTGTGGGATTGGTTGCCTGGAACACCTTTGTGCTTTGAGGTACATACCAGCTGGCTCAAGGTGGCACCAAGAAGAGGGGAGAAGTGAATCTGCTGAAGCAGCCTGATTTACCTAAATACCCTGGCATAGAGAAATTTGGCCTGGAAGAAGGTGGAGTCAAGCAGTTGACTAGTCCCATGCTGAAAAGTATCAAAATTTCAACTCCCCTAAGGGAAGTGGGCAGTAGGAAGTGCTTAATAAGCTTCCAAGAGGGAGTGGAGGACAAGATGGCATTGGTTTAAGTGGGCACACACCATCTCTCTTGCAAGAGACAGCTAATTGGGAACAGGATCTAGCCCAATTGAGCAGCCCGCTGAATCCAGCTGCCCTAGGAAAGTTAAATCTGCCCAGGGGAAAGTGGCTGAATAGCTGTCTAAAGAGCTGCCTGACCCAGCTGGAGGGGCAGCTCAGTGGAGGAATCTCTTCCTTGAATGTATGAGGTCCCTGGTTTGATTCCTCATTCCTCTAAGAGTGGTGATCCACAGGGATATCTAACATCCAGCTGATACCATAGGACAGGGAAAACTTAGACATTATTTTTGTACTAGCTTCTTTTGGGTTCCTTATTTTTCTAAAAAAAAGTTTATTTAAAATTTTTTTAACTTAGTTTACTCACTAAAACCCACCTCAAAACTTGCAGAGATAAGCTTGCAGGGTAATTGATTGATGAACACAGGCAGCCTGAGAGGTTCCACAAGGGCCCAAGAAAGACACGGTTCTTCCTTAGCTTTGTTTGACTTCATGCTTGTGTGTTGGTTTTTGTTTTTTGTTTTTTGGGGTTTTTGTTGCTGTTGTTGCTTTGTTCCTTGTTTTTTTTCTTTCCTCTTTCCTTCACCCCCCCCCTTTATTAAAATTAAGTGTTAATAGCTTGTTTCTTCTTTGCTGTGCTTCTTCCTTGATTTGCCATTTTCTGTGTATACGGATTTTGTTTACCAAAGCTATCACTTTTCCTTCTTCATCTTTCTAGCCTCTGCTTTCTGCTGTGATGCTTACATTCCACCTTTTTTTATTAGTCCTCAACTTTACTGGTTTCAATTTCTATCTTGTCTATTCTGTTTTTTTATTATTATTAACTTTTTTTTTCAGTACTTCCTTTTCTCTTTCTCTCTCTCCTCATCATTCTGGCCTTACAAATCATTCTATATATTTTTCTCTATTCAGTTTCTCATTTCATTTTAGGTACCCCACTTTTTTTATTCCTATTACTCTACACTGCTTACATGAGTTAAATATTCATTTTACTAAGTCTTATACAGCCCCTCTTCTAACTTTTATTATTATTTCTATTATCCATTTTCTTTTCTTACCTCTTTCAATTTCTCTGGCCCTAATCTTTTTCCTTCAAGGAAATATAGAAAACAGAAAGGGAATATAACAAGAAGAACAAAGTGTCAAAGATAAAACTTAACACACACACAAAACCAGCACCTAAACAAAATTCTAGAACAGAGAGGGAAGCTAATCAACTGAATAAACCCATCAAGATAAATGATGACCAGAGGGCAACAAAAAATTACAAGCCATACTAAGAAACAGGAAGACATGGACCAGTCCAAAGAACAAACTAAAAACCAGGAAGAGATGCAGAACATCAAACAACTAATCAAAGCTGTCCAAACAAATATCATGGACCAACTTAATGAAGTGAAGGAAGAGATCAAGGATATTAAAAAGACACTGGGAGAACATACTGAAGAAATTGTAAACATACATAAAAAGATAATGGATATGATGGTGATGAATGGCAAAACCCAAGAAGTCCAAAAGACTCAAATATGTCTTCCCTACACATGGTTCATCTATCCCTTCTATTCAAACCTATACATGGTGCTGGAGTTTGTAGGTGTACATCCAGAGACTGGAGACTTTGAGGTGTCCATGTCAGTTGGGCTCAGAATCTTGGTGGTGCTGCAACTCAAACTCTACAGCTCAATGGACTCACCCAGGACACCTGGCAGGGAGATGATGATTGACAATGGCCATTCCAGGGAATTGAGAGAGTCTGTAGCTGCAGGCAGGTTAATACCATCCATCTTATGCATGAGATATAAACCCCTTCTCAATTGGAAGTGGAGTGAACATCACCATCCTAGACTCCTCAGGATTGGGGGAAAAGCTATGGACTAGAGTGGATTTACTGGTATTCTATTATAGACACATTGTGATTCAAGCATTGGAAGAAATTACAACATTAATGTGGAGCCAGTGGCCACTGGACACTCTGGGGGCAGGGAGAGGGAAAAGCAGTTGTAATACATGGGCTTTTGTGGGACTTGGGAATTGTCCTGAGTGTCATTGCAATGACAGATATAGACCATTTTATATCATCATATAACATGCAGAACTGTGTGGGAGAGAGTGTGGTCTACAATGTGAACTATGGTCCATGCTTAATGGCAAAGCCCCAAGATGTGTTTATCCATTGCAGGTGATGTGCCACACTGGTGGGGGAAGTTTGTGTGGGAGATTGTGGGAGGTGTGGGAGGTGGGACATAGGGGAATCCCTATATTCTTTGTGTAACATTTATTTAATGTAAGTATCTTTTTAAAGTAAAATGAAAATAAAAAATTTATTTAAAAATTTTAAAGAAAGAAATGTAGGAGATTACCATGTGCCCCACCCACTCCCCCTCCCACATTTTCCCATCTTGACTTCTTTTATTAGTGTGGTACATTTGTTACAATTAATGAACACATATTGAAGCATTACAACTACATTTATGCCATCTAAAGCTTATTTTAAAATAAAAATTAAAAATAAAAATAAAGAAGACACTCAGAGAACATACTGAAGAAATTGTAAGTGTGCATAAAAAGATAACAGATATGATGGTGTTGAATGGCACAATCCAAGAAATCAAAAAGACACTGGAATCACATAACAGCAGATTTGAACAGACAGAAGAAAGAATTAGTGATGTGGAAGACAGTGTATCCGAAATCAAACAGATAGTAGAACAGATAGATAAAAAGATAGAAAAAATCAAGCAGGGAATTAGGGATTTAAACGACAACACAAAATGCACAAACATAAGCATTATAGGTATCCCAGAGGGAGAAGATAAGGGAAAGGGGACAGGAGGAGTGTTGGAGGAAATAATGGCTGAAAACTTCCCAACCCTATTGAAGGAGATGGATGTACATATCCATGAAGGGCAGGGCACCACAAACAGTATATTCCCCAACAGGCCTGCTCCAAGACATATCCTGTCCAATGCTCAAGACAAAGAGAAAAAACTCAAGGCAGCAAGAGAAAAGAGAACCATCACATACAAGGGAAGCTTAATAAGATTAAGTGCTGATTTCTCAGCTGAAACTATGGAGGCAAGAAGACAGTGGTATGACATAGTGAAGGTACTCAAAGAAAAAAACTTCCAGCCATGAATTCTCTGTCCAGTAAAGCTGGAATTCAAAAATGATGGAGAGTTCAAAATATTCACAGATAAACATAAATTAAGAGAGTATGCCAACAAGAAACCTGCCCTCAAGAAATACTAAAGGCAGTTCTAGAGGTTGAAAGGAAAAAAACAGGAGAGGGGGAGAGAGTTGGAGGAGAGTGTGAGAACAACTAAAAAGACAAAAAGAGAAATAAAAACAACATATAACACACATAAACCCAAAGAAAATATGGTTGATATAAGAAATTCATTGAGAGTAATAACACTGAATGTTAATGGATTAAACCCACCAGTCAAGAGACACAGATTGGCAGAATGGATAAGGAATATGATCCATCTATATGTTATCTACAAGAAACCCACCTTAGACCCAGGAATTCAAGCAGGCTGAATGTGAATGGCTGGAAAACAATTTTACAAGCAAACAATATCTAAAAGAGGACAGGACTAGCTATCCTAATATCAGACAAAATAGACTTTAAATACAAAACTATTGTAAGAGACAAAAATGGACACTATATATTAGTAAAAAGGGTTATCTTTCAAGAAGAAAGAACAATCATAAACATTTATGTACCTGTCCAGGGCACTTCAAAATACATGAGGCAAACACTGGAAAAACTAAGTGGAGAAATAGATGTCCCTACAATTACAGTGGGGGAACTTTAATACACCATTATCACCATTAGACAAAACATCTCAACAGCAAATCAATAAATAAAGACCTTGAACAATACATTAGAGGATCTGGACGTAATGGACATTTACAGAACACTACACCTAAATACAGTGGGATATACATTCTTCTCAAGTGCACATGGATCATTCTCCAAGAAAGACTACATGCTATGCCACACAACTTCTCAATGAATTCAGAAAGATTGAAATTATACAAAGTAATCTCTCAGACCACAATGGAATGAAGTTGGACCTCAATAAGGGCCAGAGAACCATATTAGGCACAAAGATATGAAGTTAATCAACAAATATTAGACAATGTGTCAAAGAGGAAATCTCAAAAGAAATCAGTAACAACCCTGAAACAAATGAAAATGACATCACAATTTATCAAAATCAGTGGGATGCAGCAAAAGCTGTACTGAGAGGGAAATTCATAGCCTTAAATGCCTACATTAAAAAAAGAAGAAAGAGTTAAAATCAAAGACCTAACTGCACACCTGGAGGAATTAGAAAAAGAACAACAAACTAATCCCAAAAAATATGAAGAAGAAAATAAGAAAGATTAGAGCAGAGCTAAATAAATATGCAAATAAAAAAGCAATAGAAAAAATAAAACTAAACCTGGTTCTTTGACAAGATTAATAAAATTGACAAACCCTTAGCTAGACTAACAAAGAAAAAAGTAAAGAAGATGAAAATATATAAAATAAGAAATGAGGACGTGGATGTAGCCACTGGCCTCACAGAAATAAAAAGTATCATAAGAGGACACAAAAATTGTATGCCAACAGGATGGATAATTTAAAGGAAAAGGAAAATTTCCTAGAAACACACAAAACCAGCCTACATTGATGAAAGAAGAAATTGATGAACTCACCAGACCAATCACAAGTAAAGATATTGAATTAACCATCAAAAACCTCCCAACTAAGAAAAGCACAGGACCAGAAGGCTTCACAGGTGAATTCTACCAAACATTCTGGAAATAACTAACATGAATCCTGCTTAAACACTTCCAAAAAAAAGAAATGGAGGGAGCATTGCCTAACTCATTCTATGATGCCAAATTCACCCTAATACCAAAGGCAAATAGAGATGCCACAAGATTGTATAGACCAATCTCTCTGATGAACCTAGATACTAAAACCTTCAACAAAATTCTTGCTAATAGTATTCAACAGCACATAAAATGAATTATACAACATGATCAAGTGGGTTTCACCCCTCTTATGCAAGGATGGTTCAACAGAAGAAAATCAGTCAATGTAAAACACCACATAAACAGATTGAAAGAAAAAGTTAACATGATCATCTCTATAGATATAGAAAAAGCATCTGACAAAATACAGCACACTTTCCTGATAAAAACACTGCAAAAGATAGGAATAGAAGGAAACTTCCTCAACATGATAAAGGGTATATATGAAAAACCCACAGCTAATATATTCCATTGTGAAATCCTAAAATCTTCCCCTCTAAGATCAGGAACAAGACAAAGATACCCACTTTTCACTGTTCTGATTTAACATTGTGTTAGAAGTACTTGCTCAAGCACTTAGGTAAGGAAAGGATATAAAAGGCTTCCAAATTGGAAATGAAGAAACAAAAGTTTCGCTATTTGCAGATGACATGATCCTGTACATACAAAGCCCTGAAAAACCTACAACAAAGCTTCTAGAGCTTATAAATTAGTTCAGTAAAGTAACAGGTTATAAGATCAATGTGCAAAATCAGTAGCATTTTTCTACACCAATAATGAGCAATCTGAGATGGAATTCAAGAAAAAAATCCCATTTACAATAGCAACTACAAGAATCAAATAACTAGGAATAAATTTAACTAAAGATGTAAATGCCTTATATGCAGAAGACTACATAACACTGTTAAAGAAAATCAAAGAACACTTAGAAAAATGGGAAAATCTTCCCTTTTCATGGATAGGAATACTAAACATCATAAAGACGTCTATCCTACCCAAAATGATTTACAGATTTAATGCAATCCCAAAAAAATAACCACACCATTTTTTAATGAATTGGAAAAGCTAACTCTGAAATTTATTGGGAACACAAGGTGCCCCAAATAGTCAAGCATATATTGAAAATCAAAAATGAAACTGGAGGAATCACATTACCTGATTTTAAAATATACTACAACACTACAGTGGTCAAACTGCATGGTACAGTGATCAAAACTGCATGGATAGACATGCTAACCAATGGAACTGAAATGAGTGTTCTGATATAGATCCCCACATATACAGTCACCTGATATTCAACAAGGGCACCAGCCCACTCAACTGGAATAGAAAGGCCTCTTCAAAAAATGGTGCTTGGAGAACTGGATATCCATATCCAAAGAATGAGAGAAGAATACCACCTTACACCTTATACAAAAATTAACTCAAGTTGGATAAAAGATAAAAATATAAGATCCAATACCATAAAGCTCCTAGAAGATAATATAGGGATGCATCTACAGGATCTTGTATTAAGAAATGATTTCATAAACTTTACACCCAAAGCACAAGCAATGAAAAAAAAATAGACAGTTAGGACCTCCTCAAAATTAAAAACTTTTGGACCTCAAAGGAATTTGTCAAGCAAGTGAAAAGGCAGCCAACTCAATGACAGAAAAAATTTAGTAACCATATATCTGATAGAGGCCTAATATC
>PVKH010038039.1:0-11386 GCA_004027955.1 Chaetophractus vellerosus | reverse complement strand
GTTCTTTATCTCTCTGTCCCTCACCCTCCTGGGAGTTGCGCAGCACTATCCTGGTCTGCTGTCACTCAAAGCAGGTCCCTCACACAGCTTTTGTTCATTTCTCCATTGTTTTTGTGAGAGAGTTGAGCCCTGCCTGCCTATTCCAACATTCACTTCCTGGAACTTCCATATTTACGTTCTTATTATACATCTTCCCCAGATAATTTTGTCTCCGTGTGACCCTAGAACTTAAAATAATGTCAGAGAAAAAGATTAAATGATAAGAGAACAATGGCAACATTGAACTAGTGTCTGGTAAGTATGATGTGTGTGTCTGGGGATCTTTATATTCAACAAGGAAAGGGAAAGGGAAATGGGGCAGAGGCCTTTAAGAGTGGACTTCATCACACCCATACACTGCAATCAGAGAACTAACTTTTCATCTTCAATGACAAGGACTACTTCCTCAGAGCTATATGGAATTTGTAATTTTCCCTTCAAATCATTTTTTCCAAATGTTTGGACTCTTAGAAGTATGAAGATAAGAAATAGGAAGAAAGGAGCAATTATTTGCTAGAACCCACATCTACCAAATAAAAGGCCTTTTTAGACAAAATAGAAGTTAACTAACACTGTTTTCAGTGTATAACTTAACATCCCCAAAGACAGCAAATCTGATACAGCTGAAAACTCACAATGGGAGTGGCATGGGGACTAGTGACATTTTTGCATCCCTACTTGGATCAGACTATACTAGTTATTTAGATATGTTTTTAACAGTTTACAGATATGGCAGTCAATGTGGTGATTAGAAAGAAAACAAAAAGAAAGTTACTAGTAGAAATTTAGAGACTCTCTGTTCACAAAAATCTTGTTCCTTTTCTTCAAATCAGTATATGTAACTTTGAATTATCCTCTAATAATTACAAACCAATGTTGTGCTTTCATGTTAAAGTCTATTCTTAATAGATATTACTAAATTTTGAGTATTTATGTATGTATAAAAAAGAAATAAATTTTCATGAAATAATGTTTAGCCTTATCAATGAAGTGAATGTTTTTCAAACTTTACTGATGCATATTAAGAAATTCAGTTTTATCTCATAACCTATTAAACACATAATGTCTCTGTAAACACATACACACAAACATATAACTAAGAACTCTCTTCATGAAACAATATTTAACCTTCATATTAGTGAACACTAACATTTTCTATATGTACTAACTTGCTTTTCTATTATACTATATCTCATTAAAAATCACACTTAGTGATTATTTAATTGATTCCACAACCCATTTACAGTATCTCTCATGAATTAAGTAATTCCTATTGCATCAGAGAGTTATGCTACTATGTTTGCAGCAGCAGAAAGAAACTTCTATAATTGCTATTTGGGTTCCAGGTAAGTAGTGCTCTTTCTCTCTTTACTTTCTGTAAGGCATAAAAATTCTATTGAAAATAAACACACAACACATGAAAAATTAACCAAATCATATTGCCTCAGTCTGCTATCCTATACAGAGTGATAGATATATTACACTAGCATTGCACAATGATAAACACATGCATTAACTTCCATCTGCAGAAACCACTAGTATCCATAAATCATCCCAACTAAATCACGAAGTGTTCCATCTTCACATATCTTGAGTCAGTCAGCAACTTTCATCCTAATTTTACAGATCATTAGAAGAAAGCTATAGAAATATATGACAGAATATGACAACACGTCAAAATGATACCATCCCTACAGAGATTTCAGTCTTCCTCCTGAACTGTTTTGTCAGGTCCCCCAGCTGGCAGCTCTGGCTGTCCCTGCCCCTCAGCCTCCTCATCCTCCTGGCCATGGGAGCCAACATCACACTCCTGATCACCATCCGGCTAGAGGCCTCTCTGCACGAGCCCATGTACTACCTGCTCAGCCTCCTCTCCCTGCTGGACATCGTGCTCTGCCTCACTGTCATCCCCAAAGTCCTGGCCATCCTGTGGTTTGACCTCAGATTCATCAGCTTCTCTACCTGCTTCCTGCAGATGTTCATCATGAATTGCTTCCTGGCCATGGAGTCCTGCACATTTATGGTCATGGCCTATGACCGCTATGTGGCCATCTGCCATCCTCTGAGGTACCCATCTATCATCACTGATCAATTTGTAGCCAAAGCTATCATTTTTATTCTGGCCAGAAATGTCCTTCTTACCATGCCCATCCCTTTTCTCTCAGCACGACTCCGTTACTGTGGAAAAAATGTCATTGAGAACTGCATCTGTGCCAACATGTCTGTCTCCAGGCTCTCCTGTGATGACGTCACTATCAATCGCCTCTACCAATTTGCTGGAGGCTGGACCCTGCTAGGATCTGACCTCATACTCATCTTTCTCTCTTACACCTTTATTCTGCGAGCTGTGCTGAGACTCAAGGCAGAGGGTGCTGTGACCAAGGCCCTAAGCACATGCGGCTCCCACTTCATTCTCATCCTCTTCTTCAGCACCATCCTCCTGGTCTTCGTCCTCACTCACGTGGCTAAGAAGAAGGTCTCCCCTGATGTGCCAGTGCTGCTCAATGTCCTCCACCATGTCATCCCCGCAGCCCTCAACCCCATTGTTTATGGGGTGCGAACCCAGGAAATCAAGCAAGGAATCCAGAGACTACTGAAGAAAGGGTGGTGATAAGGGCAACTGCAACTAGGTCTCTGAATTCCTAAAGTAGGATGATTTGTGAATCAGTATGACAAGTAGCCTGAAATGCACAGCTCTGAGTTGTAATATCAAACTGTGCAAACTAGACATTGTCTTCTCTTCTCATTCTTAAGGGTTTTTTGCTTGTCTGTTTCCTTGTCTCATTCTTCCTTCAGGAATCTCTGCTTCTGCTTCTTTTTCTCATGCTTGCAATCCTATTTTTTCCAAAATACCGAGATTCTTTAGTGAATATTTTATGTTCCCTATAATACAACTGTATTTTTCATGAATTTTATATTTCTGAAAAAAAAACTGTGTATTTTGTAGTTGTGTTGTGTGCAAGGCGTTTTTATTCTTATATACAGAGAAGGGAATATATTGGAAAAGAGCCATAAGATTTGAATTTCATCCCTAAATAAAAGAAAATTGCCACTGTTCTGTAATTAGATATTTGTTTTTCAGACTTCTATCATATTTCTTCTCTTTCTCTCTGTCTCTCTGTTTCTCTGTCTCTCCTCTTTCTCCCAATCTATCTCTCACTCTTTCTCCATCATTAAAATTGAATTTCTTTCATGTGTAATACACAGAGGGTAGAATTTTTGCCTGTGTGCTCATATGTTATACATAAAACAATTACTTTTATTAGATTTAAAAGACTTAAATTCTCTTCCCAAATGCATCTGTATTTTGGCCATTTATCTTTTGGATACAGGGCACCATAATGTACATATGTGAACAGACCTCTGCTTATGAGTCAATAGGCTATGTGTATTATAATATATATTTGGCACTAATATTAAATTTTAAAATAGTCCAGTTGAACATTAATTTTTGTAGTTAATTGAACAATTTCTGATCTCTCACTGTATCCAACAAACTGTTAGCTCTTAAGGACACAAAACGGAATAGAACATTTTTGTTGCTTTGAGTTCAGAATATGCATAGCTATATAAAAATTTTTTTTTAACACAGGACTCTACAACACAAACATTTAAGCCTATTTTAAATGAGACTACAATTAATAGTACAATTATAAAAATGCTCTTTCATTAATTTTAACAAATGTACCACACTAAAGCAAGGTGTTAATAATAGAGTGATATATGGGAACCCTATATTTTATACATGATATTTCTGTCATCCTACAACTTCTCTAATTATATATATGCTTAAGAGAAATACAAATCACTGAGTTCCAGGAATATGTTCTGAACTGAGAAGAGTGAGGAATGTATTAAGATATATGTATGGGCTTAATAAAGATACACTGGCATAGTAGAAAAAACACTGGATGGAAATTTAGAGAGTCTGGATTTAGACCTTGCACAATCACAAAAAATCAATTAATTAAATTTATGCCCTCATTATGTCTCAGGTTACTCATTTCACCTGAGAATATTGAAAACATTATTTTAAAACATCCTTTTTGATCGCAGCTTTTGTACCTCAAGGCCAACCAATAGGCATACGTTATTTTTTTGCAACCATGAAAGGAAAAACTCTCCAATACCAATACTGTTCAATAGCAATACTTTTCCTAAAAAGTTAGGCCTTTCAGACTTAACTGAAAACATCTGTGTTACATTCCTGGTCTACTTAAGATAACATTCTGCCAAGCCCTGTACTTTTCTTTCTCTTCTAGGGCCAACAGTAGTTGGCATTTCATTTCTCTGTTCCTGGATAACTTATGAGCTTCTGCTTCAAAAAATAAGCATGTGCTCACATCAATGAAGAGCAATAATTAAAAGATTGTATTATCATATTAATTAGGAATATTCCATTTCTCAAAATTAAAAAGTAATCTGCCAGGACCCAACTAGGTTCTCACTAGGTCCACCTAGATAACCTGTATCTTTTTACTCTAAAAAGATTAACTCCCTAAAATCTTAATATCCCAGCTATTTTGATATAAGAATGGCCTAGCTCAAAATGTGCTTAACTAAATAACAACAGAGAGTCTTACAAAGATAAAGATATACCTCTCGGGTAAATTTCAGCCACCAGGTCTTAGGAAATATTTAAAAGTCTGCAAGTTTAATAATACTGCATGTTAATAGCTGCTCATCAAGGAACCTAAAATCGGGGCACTAGTTTTATCCAGTATCACATTGCCTATATAACAAAGTCTGATCTAACTAATAAGCTGTTATCGGATAACTCTGGATGGAAAATTGTTATATTGGGGGATTTAGAGCACATACCCCAACACCCAGGACTGAGAAAAGCTTACATAGACTTGTTTTTTAAAGCAGATAGGTAAGATCTTTGTATTTATGTGTTTGAAAGCTCCACATCTTTTCTTTACATTCAAATTTTAAATATTTATTGCCCATATAAAATAATTTTGGCAGAAATTAATTTAATTAACAAAATGCACATATTTGCAATATTTGTATCCCACTAAAGTATTTGTATTGATTACAATTTTCTCTAGAACAGTACTGTCCTACAGAAATACAAGTCACACATTTAATATTAAATGTTTTAGTAGCCACATTATGAAAGTATAATGAAACAGGTAAAATTAATCTTAATATATTTTATTCCAATATATCCAAAATATCTCTCAATCCATAATAATTATAAGAAAACTATTGAGATATTTTACATTCTTTTTTATACTAAGTTTATTTTATACTTAATATATATCTCAGTTTAGACTATCCATATTCCAAGTGCTTAATAATCGCTTGTGGTTAATGCTAACTGTATTGGTTAATTCAGCTCTAGACACTTGGCTTTAAAAGGCCAAATGTTCTCTGTGGGTAGGCAATAAAATTAACTGGGGAAAATATATCCTTCTTGGAAGAGAGTCATATTCTTTCTTCTTGGCTATAATTTTTCTGTTTTCTATGCTTTGTAATATAAAGAAAAAGAACCCAGGATTTTATAAGATGAATGATGATTTCTTTTTCCTAAAACACTGCATGACATTAGTGTTAAATGTTGGAGAACAATGTGAGAAAATTAAAGTAGGAAGAAGCTCATTTACTGGCTTTTTACAAAATATTAATCTGAAATCCTGCAGGGGCAGAGTTGAAGTAGAGTTGTATATAAACCTTGGAAGTTGTAGTCTAAGGAAAATGTAAATAGAGTTTTTATTCATGACAAGTAAAGAATATTAGCATTCAGGTAAATAATGCTATTGTCAAAGATTTATCAGAAGATGGATGGTAGATGATAAATCCATAATTGAAATTCTGTCCATTTTTATTTCTATCATTTACATACAAATACACATATGAGTATTTGAAATTGATTATTTTGTTATTTTACTAACATACTTTATATGAAATGTTTCATAGTAAGTGTGTGCTCTAATTTATTAATTAATAAAACATAGGATTAGGAAAACTGTCTCTAAACCAGATAGACTTTCTCCAAAAAATGTTAAAGCTTTGATTTTGTTGGCAAGATCATTAAGTATACTTATACATTATCCATAATTAGACCCTTCCTCCTATATACAGAAAGAACAGGGAAGATATTTGAGGGTAGATCCAACTGATGCTGGATACTGAGCCAGGAGAGCAACACAGAGCAACACAGAGAATGGTCATGGCCTTTTAAGCCAACATTTAATACCATTTATCCATTTACCAAATAAGCATTTATACCTAATATATGCAAGTCCTTGTTCTGAGGAATGGGATTACAATGATGAGTAAGATAGACAAGATCCTTGTTTATATTTTGGTGATGTGTTCCAAAACAATAAACAAGTAACTGTTATGGATTTACCCTGGTCCTGTGGATGTGAACTCATTTGTAAAGATCCCAATAAGATAAAGCCAAACTGCATCAGGATGGGCCTCAATCCAGTATAACTAGAGTCCTTATAAGCAGAGGAAATTTGGACACAGGAGCGATATGAGGCTTAAACAACAAGAATTTATTGTCTCACATTTTTGGAGGCTAGAACTCCAAAACTCAAGGTGTTGGCAAAGCCGTGCTTGCTCTTAAGTCTACAACATTCTGGTGGTGGCTTGCTGACAATCACTGACTCAGTTTCCTAGGCTCTACTATATGTAGTCACCTCAACCAGATCAGTGAAATTAAAGACAGAAGAATGAAAACTATTTAAACAAAAGCACAAAGAGAAATAATGCTGAAAAATGTACAAAGCCGTGGTGGCCTGAGGAAAAATATCAGCTGCTCTAGTAGTCACATAATTGGTAATTGAAGGCATTAAAGGAAAGGAGGTGGGGAGAAAAAAGTGACAATGTACTTGGGTTTATAACACAGGTAAAAATAATACACGTGACAAAAACAGGGAAAAGGTTTGGAGATGGAAAATTGTTTTATATGTGAAGTGGTATAAAATTATTTAAAGGCTGATTATGGCAACTGAAAATTGCATGTTTTAAACACTAGATCAGATGTCAGCAAAATTTTTCTGAAAAAGGCCACACAGTAAATATTTAAGATTTTAAGGCCATATGGTCTCTGTTGCAACACACAAGCAGCCACAGATAGGTATTAATTACTCATATCAATAATTACATTAAATGTATATAGTTTAAATTAGTGGTTCTCAGTGAAGGGGGGGTGGAAACAATTTTGCTCCCCAGGGGAAATTTCTAAAGATATTTCTGGTTGCCTTAACTGGGGAGGAGATTACCAGAATCTAGTGGGTTGAGAACAAGTATGCTATTAAACATTCTACAATACACATAATAACACCCACACACAAACACACAAAATAACTGTATAGCCCAAAATGTAACTAGTGACTTGATTGAGAAATCCTGCTATAAGTCATCCAAATGAAAGGCAGAAAGAGACAAATGGGGTTAAAAAAAGCAATTTTCATCTAAATGCTGTCCACAAGAAATATTAAATAGAAAAATATATGCAAAGCAAAGAAATCATAAGAAAACTGGATTGGTTATGTTAATATCAGACAGATTCCCATTTCTGGTATGCCTAAATAAACTCTTACATGATTCTTATATATATTGTCTATAAACCCTGGTAGAAATAGCTGAAGAGACAGGAAAGTAAAGGAAAACATGACCATACTGGAGGGAAGATGAAACTTGGAAGAAAGAAATGTAAAGTGAGTTTATTATTTCTATTAATTTTAACTTGAAGGGATGATGATGTCAGTGCCAAACATTAGAATAGTTAAATATTCCAAGAGAAAACCAACCGTGTTTTTATCTATCTTAAAGAAGTGGATGACAAGTTTTGGGCAACAAAAGCTGCTACAAAGAAAGACTAGAATGTAGGAAAGTAGAGGACCAGAATGTGAAAAACTCAAATTCTGCATATAACTTCTGCCAAGTCCTTAGCTAATTCCTACCCCAAGCATGCAAAGAGTAGACACAATGAGACTCAGTAAAGATAAAGAGCTGAATTAATATTTGAGTGGCTGTCAAAGAGAAATGTTTTCCAGTATGGGTCCAACTGAGTTAACTGCCTGCTAAAATGAAAACTTCAATTCTCTTTGGAAGGCCATAACAGAATCCAGAGCCCCCACAACATAAATCTCACAATATTCAGCATACAATTCTAAATTACTCAACATACAAGGAACTAGAAAACAATGATCCAATCCCAAGAAAAAAAGAAATCAACTGAGACCAAATTCAAGATTATCCATATAGTAAATAATCAAATTTAAACTTTAATATAGCTAATGCTTATTGAAGTAATGGAAAATAAGCTTGCAATGAATGAAAAGAGAAGAAATTTCAGGGGAGAAATAAATGATATTAAAAAGAAACAAGTAAAAATTCTAAAAGGGAAACTTACAATATCTGAAATTTAAAAGTCACTGAACGTGCAGAGTAGCAGAATAGATATGACAGTGGAATGAATCAGTGAACTTGAAGATAGGACAAAAAAAGTTATCTAGCCTAAAGAAAACAGAGAACAAAATTTAAAAAGTAATAATAACTCAGAGAACTGCAGCACATCTTACATACACAAAGGAGTCTAGGGCAAAAAGATTAGAAGATATAAAGGCTGAAATTTCCCCAAATTTAGAAAAAGACATAAATGTATAGATTCAAGAATCTCAGCAAACTATAAACAGTTGTATTAGTCAGCCCAAAGGGTGCTGATGCAAAGTACCAGAAATTGGTTGGTTTTGATAAAGGGTATTTATTTGGGGTAGAAGCTTACAGTCACAAGGCCATAAAGAGTAAATTACTTCCCTCATCAAAGTCTGTTGCTATGTGTTGGTGCAAGATGGCTGCCAGTCTCTGAAAGCCTTCCTCTTCAGGCTCCTTGGTTCCAGCTTCTTCTGGTCTCAGCTATAGGCTGGTTTAAGGCTCATCTCTCTCACTGGGGCTTGTTTCCTCCAGGCTTAGCTGCTCTGTTCTCTCCACAAGGTCGGCTATAGACTAACAGGCTCTCTCTCTTCTTGGGGCCTCTGCCGGTCTGTGGAGCTATCTCTATTCCTCTGTGTTCTTCTCCTGTGTATTTACTCCCTGGGGCTCCAACTCTCTCCACTGCCGTGTTGTTTTCTCAAGGGGCGGGGACTCAACATCCTACAGACATGGCCAAATTAAAGCCGTGATCATAATTTGATCAAGTAAAGTGAAACATCTGAATCTAATACAATCTAATATGCCCAGAGTAGCAGACCAGTATACAAACATAATCCAATATCTATTTTTGGAATTCATAAATAATTTCAAACTTCTACAGCAGTGTAAACACTGAACAATATAAACAAATAAAAAAGGTCTAGGCATATGCTAATCAAACATCTGCAAACCAAAGATTAGAAAAAAATCTTGAAAGCATCCAAGAAAAACTACACATTACCAAAAAAGAGAGTAACATTTCAAATTATTTCTGACTCTTCTTTAGAAAATATGAGAGAAATGATGCAATAATATCTTTAATTTACCAAAACAAAAAACCAAACTATCAATCCTGAATTCTATAGGCAGTAAATAAATGCTTCAATAAGGTATGCAAAATAAAGGCATTTGCAGGTAAAAAAAATTAAGAGAATTTTTTCTGAGAAGATCTGCTAAGTGAAAATGTTAATAGATATTCCTCAAGCTAAATGGAAATAACATCAGAGGGAAACATGGATATAAAAGAAACAATGAAGAGCACTAGAAGTGGTAAGTATTAGATAAATATAAAGGATGGTTCTTTTCTCCTAAAATTTTGACAATGCTTAGGACCATTTAAAGCAAGACTTTTAACACTGTCTTGTGGGGTTCATGAATTTTGAAGATGTTATATACATAAAAAATTTATCACATATGCAATGCCTTTTATTTGAAATGGTATATTTGCTCTAAGAAGAATGTGAAAACTGAAGGGTGTATATTGTAATCCCTAGAGAAACCATTAAAAAAAATTACACAAAGATTATCTTAAAAACCAATGGGCGGGGCCGGCTCGATAGCCCAGTGGATAGGGCATCGGCATACCACATGGGAGGCCCCGGGTTCGTTTCGCGGGGACCTCTCCTAGTGGGCAGACCACCTTGAGAATGGCAAGCCACCATGGGCGGGCCGGAGCCGCCGTGGGCAGGGCAAGAAGCTGCCACGGACATGGCAAGAGCCGCCAAGGGCAGGGCAGGTCGCCCGCGGATGGAGCGCAGCCAGCCACCCGCGAACTGAAAAGCCAGCCGTGAACAGACGCAGAGACCGCCCACAAGCGGGGAAAGCCGCGCCTGTGCAGTGTCCAATCTCAGCGCGTCGCCGCAATGGGGGGAAGGGGAGATATGTAATAAAATAAATAAATCTTTAAAAAAAAAAAAACCAATGGGCAATTCAAAAAATGTGAAAAAAATAAAAATAAATAAATAATTACAAAGTTTTTTTTTCCATATTGCCTTTTGTTGGTGCAATATCTGGTGTCCAGTCTTTTTATTTGTTTTTAATTCTTTATTTTTTAAGATTTCATATATTTTAACTCACATTTAAATAACATTATTATTTCATTTTCCTGTTAATTGCATTTGGCTATTGTATTGGATTCACCTTTGAAGAAGCTTTGGATCACAGAAGGGTTACAACAGGGACAGGAGAGGATCGTTGGTGGGGTGTGTAGGGTTGGGGGTGCATGGGAGGAAGTTCACCTGAACATACATAAAAGGTGTATAAAATTGTTCATGTGCTCACAGGGCATGGTCACAGGGTGGAGAATTACTCAATAAATGAGAGAATACTGAATTCCCATCCTGGAGAGTTCTGCCATATTCTCCAAGGGAGTAGCAACAACCCCCCAAGTGCAGGGGCAATGTCTGGCAAAGGAGGATGATCCATTGATAGGCCCTTGAAATTGATAACTAGTCTTATGAGTCTTTGCTCTTGAAATTAAAACAGCCTATTGTTACGGGGTGCCTAAGAGTTGCCTCTTGAGAGCCTCCTTGTTGCTCAAATGTGGCCTCTCTCTAAGCCAAACTCAGCATATGAAAGCATTGCCTTCCTCCCAGCGTGGGACATGACTCCCAGGAATGAGCCTCCCTGGCAATGAGGGATTACTAACAAGTGCCAATGGGCAATATGACTGGAAAAAGACTTTGAATAAAAGGGGGAAAATGTAAAGACAAATGAGTTCATAGGGCTAAGAGGCTTCAAAGTGAGTCGGGAGGTCATCCCAGAGGTAACACTTATTCACATCTCAGTAGGACCTCATAGGCTTCCAATGCAGATATCACCCCAAACAGTGGGGCTCCTGAGAGCTCTGGAGACATCCAGGTCCTATTCAGGGCAGAGAGCCCCAGAATTTGGTCCCTTATCAGTGGGCCCT
>PVKH010038038.1:0-11232 GCA_004027955.1 Chaetophractus vellerosus | reverse complement strand
TCCTTTAGATTTCAGAGAATCTCTGTGATTTGGGATAATAATAAATTACCTTTACTTCCCAAAATAGTTCAATATTACTAAGAATTAACTCCAGACACTATACACTCATATTTCCTTTAAATCACTGTGGCAAAAAAAAATATAAGAGATTAGATGGTTCAAAACATTCCACCAACATTGAAAAATAGTAACTCTGGCATACAGTGCATGCGAACCCATTTCAAAATTCTCCTCATTGGTTTATTATTGATTTATTTAAGGTTGTCTATCATAGAACAGAAAATGAGTAAATAATTATGAATAAATAAATTAATGAACACAATTTTTATTGAATACCTCTTCTATCTATGTGCAGTAATTAGTGCTGGTTTGCAAATGTCTTAAATTCCAAAGTCATCATCTTCTCTACAAAAACCTACCCCTATATTTAGTTTAGTTAAATGTGGTACTCTGGTTTTAGTTTTCTGGGCTGCTCAAGCAAATACCATGAAATGGGCCAAGTTAGACAATGGGAATTGACTTGCCCATGGTTTGAGCCTGGGAAAAAGTCCAAATCAAAGTGTCATGAAGACAATGCTTTCTTCCCGAAGACTGGTGTTCTGGAGATGGCTGTTGGTGATCCTTGGCCCTTAGCTTGTCACATGTCAAGGTAAATGGCAGCGTCTCCTGGTCTTTCCCTTATCTTCTGGGTTCCATTGAATTTCAGCTTCTTGCTGCTTCTTCTGTGGTTTCCTCTCTCTGTCTGAATTCCATCCCCTGTATAAAGGACTCCAGTAATAGGATTAAGATCCATCCTGGCTGGAATGGGCCACATCTTAACTGAAGGCCCTCCTCCAAAGGTCCTACCTGCAGTGTTAACACAGGAATGGATTAGATTTAAGAACGTTTTTCTGGGGTACATACAGCTTCAAACCACCACATCTCTCAATCATTTATATCAATTGATAAGCCTGAAAATTCACATTAGAGAGGTTTTCATCATCTATTCATTTGTTCTTTCATTATATTATTAATTAATCAATAATTAATCATTATAGAATTTATTATTATACTGTTTATTTATTTGTTACTGCTTACTTATTATATGCCAGAGAATGGGAATATGAAATTGAACAATATAAGGTTTCAAAGCACTCAAACTGATGTGGGGGATTGAAAAATAGATTGGAAATTGTATGATGTGTCAATTACAGAGGTAATTACAAAAGCTTTACCTGTCAGGCCTCATGGGGGAAAGTTTCCCTCCCAGCATAGACTTGGTGCACAGCCAGTGTACTGCAGTCTCTAAAGTGAGTTGCTGACAAGGTGTGAGGTGCCCCTGGCCAGTCATATTCTTACGTGTATCTACAGTCTTAACACAAGGCACCCATCAGGTGTCTCTGCTGAGACCTCCTCATTGGGAGGGAGAAAGAGGAGTCCTTAAAGACAATTTTCTCCTCTCTTACTCAGTACTCAATACTTTTCTACCCCTAGTACCCTCTCCACTATCACCATTTTCCAGTCCCCAGCTCCATAAAATTGCAGGGGTGTTTTATGAGAGGCTCTCTCTGGGTAGTGAGACATTACCCTATATCTGCACTGATCCATCTGACCCTCACCGGGTAGCACTATTCCATTGGGGAAAGTGGAACAGAGGGAGCCAGTGATGGGGAATTCATGGACACATCTAGTGGCCATCTCCCAGTCCTAGCTTACCCCCTCTTCATTTTCTATTCTGTGCAAATGTTTCAGTACATTTCCATTCCACAGCCTGCAGGGCCCCCTTTTCCTGAGTTGTATACATACCCTGCCCTCAGAAAGTATAGGAATCTCTCCCTTCCAATGCAAAATGGAACAAGCGAGGCTGTCATCCACTCACTCAAGCAGTTTGACCTCCATCAGAGACCAGCCACCATGAGATCTCTTCCCCTGCTATTTTGAACATTTGTGCTGTGTAAGGAATAAAGCGGTCATTTGCTAAAAGTTTCTGTTGTGCCTGCCTGAGTCTGTGTTTTCACGATACACCATGTAGCAACTTGCTTCACAACCAGAGCCTTCTCTCCAGGTTAGCCTCTTACTTATACCATCACAGTACGCGATTAAAGGCTTGACTGTACTTTCATTTTGGCTTGTTGTCTTAATCAGCTACCTTGAACACCTGGCATCTCAGTTAAGCTCTGTCATCTTTTGACATATATAAGCATAGTTTTTTTCCTAATGAGCAGACAGCTTGGGGTACTTTTCTGGCCCAAGACTTCTATGAGTACTAGGATTGTGAGACAGCCATTCATTCCCTCTCATCGCTGCCTCAGTTAAACTTTTATATTCTTCTCCAGAAACACTGTCCAAACTTTTTGGTAATTAGGCTATGATCTTCCCATTTTGCGTCCCTAGGTATGCCCTAGGTAGTCTCCACCTAGGGCATACTCCTCATCAAAACTTTCTCAGTGTCTCTCAAGGGAGGGAAACAGCCTACTATTTCTGGTATTCACCATTTTGAGAAGAAAAGAAGTCTAAAAATATTGTTAAAAAGAAAGCACTTAAAATGGCAGGAAATCTTGATAGCTCAGTAAATCTCTGAGAGGTCTATTAAGTCAATTGTTTCTTAGACTTTCCAGAGGAGGAAGTCTACATTCAGATTCAGAAAAAAGTTAGGTGATGCAAGATTAAACAAAAACCGGATCCAAATGAGAAAGGAAAGTAGGGTTACCTATAGAAGGCTAGAGGATTGCCTTTGTTTATATCTTACTAGGATGCCTGTGGTTCATCTTGCACTTGCATAGATAGGTCTGGATTAATGGATCAGAGATTGGGTACATATATATAGTAACAAATAAAAAATACATTTTGCTAATTTTTAAAATTTATCAATTTGAGTTTGACTCATGCTTACAGATTTCCTAGAGTCAGATAATTTCTTTGGGATCTACAAAATTTAGGGCCCAGCCTTTGGAAATTGTGATTCCACCCATGTACCCAGACACCCTCAGACATCCTACCTGAGCACCAACAAACCAACTAATTGATTACTCTTTCCTTAACTTCTTTCCTTCACATACATTAGCTGACTTTATCCTTACTGTGCTTTGAAATTGAGTTTGAAGTTGAGTAAACATGTTTAGAGATGTTGACTGAATAACCAAATACATGCCAAATCAATATGAAGATCCAAAACCCAGGATATCCAATAACACCATGCTATTCATTCTCCACACAAAACCCTAAACCCACACTGTTGTGACAGATGTCAAGGTTCTGTATTATCAGCATCAGGGTTTTCACAATGCCAAAAATGCTAGAAAGTCGATTTATAAAATTATGTCTGAACACAAGAGGGTATGCACAATAATTCCAAAAATTTATCAAATATTTTGTCTTATTGAAACAGATATGGGAAAAAAACTCATTTGAAAGTTTTAGGTTTTGCTAAAAAAATTTTAAAAAGATTGTAATTTTATTTTCTTCATTTTATATTCTGTATCATTTCAAGTGAAGTGGCTCCGAGTCACTAATAACAAAAATAATAGTTATGTTTGTAAATATAATCACAACAGCAATTCAGGCTTAACCTCACTATTGTTTATCCTACAGTTTTCATTAGCTACATGACCATAAAGGGAAGGATTTTTAAAATAGCAATGTTTAAAAATATGGGAGCCATATCATTTCAATAATAATAATAAAGTTCTGTTATTTTTGTTGATTTTTGAAAACTCATCTGAGATAAATGAAATAAAGTTCAAAGGAGGGAGAAAATTGGATAATAGAGAATTTTCCAGGATAGTCAAAGTTCAATTTCACTAAAACCATTCTTTTAAAGGAAGAGTTTCAAGAATTTTTTTAATTGGAGGAGTTTTTATTATGCATTTTACACATTGTCTTTTAAAAGTGAACAGCCAGTTTATGAGTTCATATTTTTCCTGATTTTTTAATCTTTGTTCAATATGCAACAGGAGGGTTATTAAAAAATATTTTCCTGATACATCATTTATGAAAATCATTTTGAGGGACTGAACAGTCTTCAGAAAATTACTATAATTGCTTTAGGTAAATTTTCATATGAACATTTAGCAAAAGAATTTAAAAAACTGCTGAGTTTGGAAATATATTCAGTGGTGAAATATTTTCTTCTTAAATAAACATTAAAGATTCACATCACAGATTTGGGATGTCTTCTTCCAAAGTGCTAGTTAAAAATCAATTTGTAGTTATGAAAATTATCTAACTAAAACAATCATGCTTGATTAATAACCTACAGGTACTTTGATTTTTTAATATATTAATAATAATGGAAAGGACACATTTATTGCCCATATAATTTCAAATTAATTTTAGTTCATGGTGATTGTATTGATCATATTCATACCTGCACTTCAAATATCACACTGTTTGAAAATTACATTAGTATTTAATTAACATGTTAAATATAGCTAAGTATTCTATGAAACTGTAATACAGGAAGGTTGAGCCAGGGAAGGTCAACTGAATACTTCTGATATTCCAAAGAAACCACACAGAAGGCCAGCAGTTACCATGCCATTTATTTCCCATGTCCCGTGATGGCCATCGGGCAGCAATGGCACCCATACAGTAGGGAAAGAAAGATTATGTAGGGATAGACAGCACAAAGAGGAGGTCTAGCTAATGCATGGAGTAGCTCGAGGGTGCATGTAGCCTAGTAAATGATTAACAGTGAGTACGTGCATATGGGAGGAGTCATGTGGGTTCCCAGAAAAGATGGGCAGCACATACACAGGTTAATGATTTCTATGCCTAAGGTCCTATGTGTGCTGTAGCAGAGCATTCCAGGATGGATTGCTGGACAGTTCCACCCTACCTTTTCCAGCGGTCTACACAAATAACTAGTGTGAGGGGGAAGCGGGAATTTCGTGTCCCTACAGAACAAAGTATAGATTTTCACTATCTTGTACACAAAAACAGAAAGATGTATCAATCTTGTGCATGTGATAAAATGTTTGCTATTTTATCCTAATTCAGTGGTTCAGCAATATTGCAAATTATCTCATTGATGCCACTCAGATAGCAAAAGAGAAAGTTCTTTAAAAAGAGTACACCCATGTTTCTTGGCTTCTTTTCCTCACTCTGACTTATGTACTGACACTGTTGTCTACTCCAGTTCAACAAAGGAAGACTAGTAAATTGTTAAATGTTTCTAAAGTACAAAAAGTGAGTTATCAATAAGTGAGCTATAATCAATTTTGAACCTATTTAAATGTCTGGATAAAGATTGTTGGAGATCCCAGTATGTTATTACCAAAAAAAAATATGGAAGATAGACTTAGCCTGAAATTTCTTTAAGAATCAGTATTAACAGTTAGTTCTTATTCCTAAAAACCCAATAAAGACCCTTATAACCTTCAATTTTTGGTTTTTAACCCTATTGTGTTTATAGCTAAAGAGGTTAATTATTCAAGGCAAGAACTAAAGTTGGTACTAAATGGGCAAGACTCTGATTTGGAGATGTGAAAGGGTTTCTGTGGAGTAATTAATGCAAAGCAACATCCAGTTCCCTTTCCTAGGCTGTGCTGAAGTTTGTCTCTCTTGCAATGAAACTTCAAATTCTTAAGACAAAAGAGGAAATCATAAAAACATACACTACAGAAAAAATGTAAACATGTAAATAAAAGTTCAATAACAAAAGAGTATAAAAGTTATGCTTTGGAGAAAAAAGAATGCACTCACAAAAAGAAAATATGGCCCTTTGTTCAAATCTAACATTATCTTAAACCTTGTCCTCACTTCTAGGCTTTTAGATCCACTTACAGGGCATTTTTATCTGGTTGCTCCTTGGGTATCCCAGTTTTCTTTATATCCCAAAGTAAACTACTCAGCCTCCCTCTCAAAGCTCTTTTCAATTATGTTAATTCCTTGAGAATTATCAATCATCTGACTCAGCATTTCCCAAACACTTTTGAGAAGCACAAATATTTTGCCAAATGTGAATAAGTCTCCCATGTGGAAAAATTAATTTATACTCAGTATATTTGGACAGCAATGGATGAGTGATAACAACATACAGAGTTGGCCTAACTGATCTACTTAATAAAAGCAATTATAATCATAACATTGTATAAAAGAGAGGTATGAGTAATAGGGTGGGAGCCTGGATCCTGCTGAGGAAGGAAGTCAATGAGAAATTCCCATGAAGGGTTTGCTGAGCACTTTTAAATTAAGTGCTATTTAATTTCTAAATTATTATCTTTTTAGGACAATAACATAACTAACTCTCCTCTGGCATTCCAAACCTTCCTTAAAACCTGTTGTCTTGTGCTATATGAATGGTGTTTGGGGAAATTCAAGTGAAATTGAGAGTTAAGGATACCAGTATATTAGAATTGAAGAGACTGGATTTCTTGTTGTAAGCTGAATTAGCATTTGTGTTTTGTTTTCCTTTTAAATCTTAAATAATTAGGTGATCTTAACTGATTTCTGGGTTACTTCAGGAAACAGCCCTTCTTCCCCTTGGATGACTACATGCATCTAATCACAATAAAATATAAATTCCATATTCTAAACACCTTTGGAATCTAGCCATTCTTAAATACCATTTTTGCCATTGCTTAAATTCAGGTCCTCATCTCCCTCACCTGATATAGTCCTTCTTCTCCAACTGTTTACCTAATATTATTATTCCCTTTCTAATCCATCAAGTCATCAGAGGAATTTTCCTAACAGGCAAATGAGATCTAGTTGTTCTCTCACTGGAAAACGCTCAATGACTTCCATCAAACAGAATAGTAACTAATTAGCAGGGTTTTTAAGCCCTTCATAAATTGCCTCCACTTCACCCTCCAGTTTAATCATCAATTCCCACAATGTACACAGGCAATTTGTTTCCCCAGCCTGGAATGCTGGTACTCTCTGTTTCCCCAGCCTGGAATGCTGGTACTCTCTGCATTTCCATCTTCCATATCTCCCTCCCTCCCTATCACCCTCCACTCCTCTTTACTTCCCACCTGTACCTCCCTCAATGCCCCACTTATTCTTCCTTTAAACATCCTAAATTAAGATGCTATTAACCATCACATCCTCTGAGAACCGTCCCGTGGGATTCCTCGGGTTATTGGCAGAATACAGTTTCCTTGCAATTATAGGACTGAGTTCCCCATTTCCTTTCTGGCTATCAGCTCTCTGGTTCTTGCACATAGGCCCCTACGTCTCTGAGCCAGCAACTGCACATGCATGAAATCCTATTCATTCATATCTGAATATATATGACTTCTCCTTCCACTGCATCACTCTTGCCTCTTTTTCCATCATATCTCTCTGACTCCCATCATAGAAAGTCCTCTACTTTTAAGGGTTCATGTGATTAGATTGGCTCCACATGGATAATCCAGGTCTGTAACAAATGCATCTACAAAATCCTTTTTCATATGTAACATATTTACAGCTCCAAGGTTTAGGGTGTAGACATATGGGGAGCCATTCTACCACTGCTCTATGTTTTAATAGAACCCTGGTGTTGAATGTTTTCTGATTTACACTCTTCAAGCCATTAGTAATGATTCTAAAGCATAAGTAATTTAGAGGATCCAGAAGCTCTCATAAGAGGTATGGCCCAAATAAAGGAAGAATGATGAGATAGGGACTAAGAATTATTCACTCTGACAAAAAAAAAAAAATTGTGACTTCATTTTATAACCAAAGGATGAAAAGCAAGACATATCATTTATAAAGAAAAATGGAAATGGAATGTGAACAAGTTGGTTCTGCCTGCTTTAAGGCATGAGGGAACAATGTTTGTGTAAGCTCAGATGATGATAGTGAGGTTGGGAAATTTATATAATAGGGCAAAGTCTGTGTGTTGGGATTATAATGAAAGCTGAAAAGAAAAATGTTGACTTGCCTCCTAGATGCTGCTTTAGAGAGTCCGTCTGGCACACCCATCAGGATTGAGTGGATTCTTGTTCATGCACATAGCTGTGGACTACTTCAAGCCTTGGGACAGGTATATAGAATTCATAACCATAACAACTAGAAAAACTAATGGAGATGGATTCTTGACAGTTTATATTCATTTTTCCTGTCTATCTTTTGATATTTTTGGACAGGGATTTAGTAGGAGCAGAATATCCCAACATAAAAAAATTAAGCTAGGATGTTATGAAACAAGTGACTTTATCTTTGTGTAATGATATTTTTATCATTAGAAATTGATGGTTATGACACCAGGCCACTAGTTTTCCAAGCTCTACAAAACCCTGTAGAAAGTTTTAGGTTAAAAAAACTATAAAGGGAAAATAGGAAACCATGTGAATGTCTATGAAATGATGTGAGCTAGATCTATAACCAGCCAACTTGGAAGGGATTTTCACAATGTACTATTTTATGTTAGAAAAGCAAAATATGTGTGTGTATAATGATCCTCGCTGTTTGTTTTGTATAACAAAGTCAAAGAAAAAATAAAACTGTGTGTTTTTCTATTTGATTTTGAGTATGATTATATGATTATGAGAAGTTATAAAAGAAAAATCAACAGGTTATTAATATTGGTTACCAGTTAGGAGTGGGACAAGTGGTGTAGGCAGAACAGAAGCAAAGAATGAGAAACAGACATAATGAAAAATAAATCAATAATTCATACCATAGGTTGTTCATACATAGAACATTTTTAAAAAATACATACAGCTAAAAATTCAGCAACAAAACCATGAAACAATAGAGATGGCCTCATTCATATTGAGTGAAACAAACCCAGTGTGGAATACATCGCATAGCATTCTGATATATACCAGAACTATTCCCCTAGCCTTACTTGTGAAAGGCTACCATCATTTCCAAAGAGAAAGAAAACAGAGTCTGACAACATAAAACAGTGTATAACCTTCATATCGGTATATATGTGTGTGTGGTAAATCACACAGAGCTTTTATTTTTTAAAACTTTGCTAATATTCTGTCTCGTTCTAAGGAGGATTTAAGATGATTTACTTTTAAAAGGCATGAAAATAAAGCAGGACAATCTAACATAAAAATGTGTCAAAAATAAGTCTAAGGAAAAACAATAGAAAGAAAAGATGGACTGTGGGTAAGATTAGTACATAAATTGCATGTCATAATATCATATGCACTTCCTAATGTTGGGTCACAAATTTGATTCTAAATTTTCTGGATTAACGTCTCCCATAAGAACTGCCAGGAAAACCTGTTGATTGAGTAAAGCTGAGCTTATTAAATTTTCTCCAGCAAGGGAGAGCAGCACCCTGATAATTCCTCAGTCTCAAAGGGAGATATGAAGAAAGGTTATTGATAGAACTTTTGGAGGTGGGATAGGTGACTTTCAAGTTGTGTCTTGCAGGCACAGGAACCTCAGAAGGGCCCCTTTCCTGATTTAATGCTCTCCTGTTTTCATCTTGAAATTTTTAATAATATTATCTTTTAAACTGTGTTTTGTAAGTGAAGTCTAATTGGGCAGTTGTGCATCAACATGAGCAGAGTAGGTAAATACCATAAGCATGTCTGCAGTTGTTGCCCATTCACATTTAGGTTCAGGATACTACACAAGCACGGAATTCCTACAGACTCAAAAGGCATGGAGTTCAGCAAGTGTGAGACTCAAAGCTACTACAAGGTAAGCATATTAAATATACCTGAGTAAGTGGGGACATTGATACGCCTCAACAGAACACACTTTCCTTTCAAATCAGAACTTATTCCAAATGCAGAAAAAAGTTTTGTTCTATGAAACACAATTAAAGAATTCTATCATATCCTTTCTTAGTTGTATTACTTCCTTGTATTGTCCAACTACTGACACTGAAAAAGAAATACTGGGTAACCGATATGTCCTTTTATGTTCAGTTCTTCCTTACTCATCAATAAAGGTAGAGTGTTAGTAGAATGTGCACATATCAAGAGAAATAAAAACAGGGGCCGGCTGGATAGCCCAGTGGATAGGGCGCTGGCATACCACATGGGAGGCCCTGGGTTCAGTTCCTGGGGACCTCTCCTAGCGGGCAGACCACCTTGAGAATGGCAAGCCGCCATGGGCGGGCCAGAGCCTCCGTGGGCAGGGCAAAAAGCTGCCACGGACAGGGCAAAAGCCGCCATGGGCAGGGCAGGTCGCCCGCGGATGGAGCGCAGCCAGCCACCCGCGAACTGAAAGCCGGCCGTGAATGGAAGCAGAAGCCACCCACAAGCGGGGAAAGCCGCGCCTGCGCAGTGACCAGTCTCAGCGCGTCGCCGCAGCGGGGGGGAGGGGAGATATGTAATAAAATAAATAAATCTTTAAAAAAAAACAGTTAAATAAACAGTTAAACAAAACATTTATTTTATAAAATAAAAACATCGTGAAAACTCTAGAGACAGACTATAGAAGAAAGGAAAAAGCTTTATATTTAATACTTTAGTGGCATCTTTTTCTTGCTCTTTCAACATAGTACTCTGAATTTTCATTTTATACTGGTCTCCACAAATTATGTAGCCAGCCCTGGTTGGTGGTAATAAACTTGTGGGAGTTGGGCAAAATTCATGACATGATAGCATTGAATAGGTGGGGCCACTGGGGCGAGAGTCTTGAAGTATCTTGATGAGAAAGCTGTCCATTAGAACAGTTAGGGTACATAACCAAGCTATTAGACTTGATAAGTAAGCTGTTTTATTAGTACTTAGCCTTATCTTCATGGAGCACATATTTCCTGAAGGAGCAACTCAATTATTCTCTATTGGTCTCATTATTGTTTAACACAGGGATAGAAAATTATGTTGCTTTTGATTCTTAGCTATAATTTAGATGGAAATTAAAATTTACAGGATTTATGATGAGCATTCACAAAATAAAAATTTCTCCCATGTGACTAGTTTTACTCAGCTATAGTGATTTGAACACATGTACTCTCCAATTTGTTTCTGAAGATCATATTCAATTAGTGGGCCATCTGTAAACATTTTGGGAGATTTTAACATATGGTGTCATAGGACTCAACCTGCAGTGGATTGAGATGTGGAGGGGAAATATACAAAGCAAGTATAGGTTACATTTCTGAGTCTGTTGGTGAAAGGAAATAGAATGAGCTACATGTAGGGGAAAGAAGATATGCAGCAGAAACAATAATTTAAAAAGAAGATTTCTAAGAACTTAAGAGTAGTAAATGAGTCTTTGTATTGACCTTTAACTTTCTTATAGCAAAAGTGCTATTACCTAATGATGTAATGTAATTTAGTCTTTTAGGCACTACTTTTTGGTTTACTAACAAATGCTCAAAGGAATGCTTCTTTGTATTTTCTTTTT
>PVKH010038037.1:0-11380 GCA_004027955.1 Chaetophractus vellerosus | reverse complement strand
GGTGCTCTCTTTGAGTGAACCATTGTTGCAACCCCTCCCTGAGGCAAAAACAGTAGAGGAATCTTAAAAACACTACACTTCCTCAAAACTGGAGAACAGTTAAAGGGCTACAGTAACTGGTAAGTGCTGATTCAAGAAAACACAATGTCAGGGGACTTCTGGTAAGATGGCATTGGAGTAGGTTAGACAGGGTGAAGCTCTCTTATAAAAAGGGAAGAAAGGGCAGAAGTTATCTGAAGGACCTGCTGTGGAGATCTGCAAACAAGGACAGTGCCACATGCATCATCCAGGAGGGACTGGGGAGATGAAAGAGCCAAAAAGAAAACCCTGAATTACTGGCTGGGAATGCCCCCATACTCAAGGTGAACAACCTCAGTAAAACCTGCAGCTGAGCAGCCAATGGAGAGAGGAAAGGACATATTCCTCAGTGGGAAGATGGTGTGTGTGGCATAAGGCTGAGTGTGGTTTCTCTTCAGCAAGATAACATAGCACAGCCCAGTTTTCAATCACCGGCTCAGAAAATAGAGTCAGTGGAAATTCAAAGACCATTTCTGTAGAAAAGTGTGCTGAATATTGCCATCTGCTGGCCAGTCAGAAAAGTGGAGGAAACCAAGGCTTGTCTCTAATTTTTTCCCAGTCCTTGCTGATCTGATCTGTACCCCATTAGTGGGCCCTTAGCACTGCTTTGATAACTTAATCGGGGAAATATTAAAATTTTAGGAAAAATTGAATGAAAGAGAAGCTGTGAAACAAAACTCATGCAAGAGAGATTTAACAAAGTAAAATCACAAAGCAAACCAGATTCTTAGATATCATCAAAAAATTACAATCCATGCTAAGAAACAGGAACATATGTCTCACCCAAAGGAACAAAGAAAATATCCTGAGGAGATACAGGATTTAAGACAAGTAATCAAGGATACTGACCAAAAAAAATCTCATAAATCAATTCAAGGAGTTGAAAGAAAATGTTTCTAAAGAAATTAAGGTTATTAAGAAGATACTGGGTGGGCATAAGTAACAGAGCTTATGGGGATGAAAGAAACAATGAATGAGATTAAAAATAACCTGGATGCATGTAACAGCAGATTTGAATTGATGGAAGACAAAATTACTGAAATTGAGGACAGAACACCTGAACTTGAAATGACAGGAGAACAGAAAGAGAAAAGAATGGACAAATGGAACAAAGTTTCAGGAAATTGAATGGCAGTGTGAAACAGACAAACATAAGTGTTGTCATTGTGCCAGAAGGGGGAAAGAATGGAAATGGGGCAGAAAGACTATTTGAGTAAATAATGGCTGAAAATTTCCCAAATCTTATGAAAGACATGAATACAAATATTCAAGAAAGATACACCACAAACAAAATAACCTCAAGTAGACCTAATCCAAATGTCAAATGCCAGAGAAAAAGAGAAGATTCCAAAAGCAGCAAGAGAAAAGAAATGTATCACTTACAAGGGAACTCTAATGAGATGAAGTGTTGAGCTCTCATCAGAAACCATGGAGGTGAGAATGCAATGGCATGATATATTCAAGTTACTGAAAGAGAGTAACTGCCAAACAATAATACTTTATTTGGCAAAACTGTCTTTAAAAAATGAGGTTGAGTTTAAATCTTCACAGGCAAACAAGAACAAAGAAAGTTTGTAATCAAGAGACTGAACTTACAATAGATACTAAAGGGCTGTGGCAGCCTAAAAGAAACGACAGGATAGAGAGGTTTCAATAAGATTGTAGAAGTTTAGATTATAAATAAGGGTAACTAAAAGGGTTAAAAGAGAGGAAATACTTAGATATGACAATGGAAAGTCAAAGGATATAATGGAAGAAGTAAATAATATCTTTACAGTAATAACATTGAACAATAATGGGTTGAACTCTGCAATCCAAAGCATTGACTGACAGATTAGATTTTTAAAATGTAAGTCATCTATGTGCTGTCTACAAGAAACCAAACTAAGATACAAGGACACAATTAGGCTGAAAGTGGATGATGGGATAAAGTTATTCCATGAAAATAGTAATCAAAAAATATCTGAAGTAGTGAAACCAATATCAGAAAAAAAGATTTTTAATGTAAAATTCTTGTAAAAATAAAGGCAATATATATTAATAAGAGGGAAAATTAATGAAGAAGGAATTATAATAATATATATTTATGAAACTAACTTAGGTGCCTCAAAATCCATGAGTTATTCACTGAAAGAACTGAAGATAGAAATAGATGTTTCTTTAATAAAAGTTGGAGAATTCAATACAGCACTCTCAGCATTGGATAGAACATTTGGACCAAGGATAGTTAAGAAATGGAGAGCTTGAGGAACATGGTAAATGACCTAGACTTAAAAGACATTTATAGAATATTGGACAGTACCTTCTTTGCAAATGCCCATTGATTGTTCTCCAGGATAGACCAAATATTGGATCATAAGTCATATATCAATAAATTAGAAAAGATCAGGATTATAAAAGGCAATTTCTTTATCATAATGAAATGAATCTGCAAATCAATAACAGGTCAAAAGAGGAAAATTAAGAAAAATATGCAAAATAAAAAATACACTCAAATAATCAGTGGTTGAGAGAAGAAATTGCAAGTGAAATCAGTAGATATCTCAAGAGGAATGAAACTAAGGACACAACTTATAAAGGATTATGGAATGCAGCAAAGGCAGTGGTGAGAGGGAAATTTATAGCCCACAATGTTTACATTGAAAAAGAAAAAGCTAAAATTGAAAACTTAAACACACACCTGGAGGAATAGAAAAAGAACAGCCACCTAATCCCAATCCAAGCTGAAAAAGAGAACAATAAATATCAGAGCACAAATAAGTGAAATTGAGAACAAAAACAAAAAAACAATTAAGAGTACAAGAAAACCAACAGCTGCTTTTTTGAGAAAATTGCCATAATTGACAAATGTTTACTAGACAATCAAAGAAAAAGGAGAGAAGATGCAAATAAAAGCAGAAATGAGGAGAGGGACATTAGCATTCACACTGTAGGAAAAAAAAGATCATAAGAGGATACTATGGACAAATGTATGCCTACAAACTAGACAATGTTGATGAAAGGGACAATTTCTACAAAAACATGAACAACCCACTCTGACACTAGAAGAAATAGATGACCTCCACATTCAAACCAAATACAAGCAAAGACATTGAAAGTCATGAAAAACCTTATAAAAATAAAAATCAGAGAACCAGAAGACTTCAAAGGTGAATTCTACCAATGATTTAAAGAAGATCACATATCAATCTTCCTCATACTCTTCCAAAATATTGATCAGGAATGAATGCAACAAAGAACATTCTACAAAACCAACTATACCTTAATACAAAACCCAAATAAAGATAGTATGGAAAAAAAAGAAATTTAAAGATCAACTTCTCTAATGAATAAGTGCAAAAATTCTCAACAAAATATTTGCTGAGAATATCCAAAAGCACATTAAAATTATTATACACCATGATCAAGTTCATTTAATACCATGTATAGAAGATTCATTCCACACTAGAAAATCAATCTGTGTCATACACCACATTAATAAATTGAAGAAGAAAAAAAATCACTTAATCATCTCAACTGATTCACAAAAAGCATTTGTCAAAATACAGCATCTTTTCTTAATAAAAACTCTCTGAAAGACAGGAATAGAAGGAAACATGCTCCACATGGTAAAGTGCATATATGAAACACCAATGGCTAAAATTGTCCTCAATGGTGAAAGATTGAAAGCTTTCCCACTGAGATCTGAAAAAAGAAAAGGATGTCCATTGTAACAGATGTTATTCAATATTGTACTATAAATTCTAGCTAGAGCAATTAGACAAAAAAAAGAAGCAAAGGCATCCAAATAGGAAAGACAGAATAAATTTTTGCTATTCAATGATGATCCCATACCTAGAAATTCCCCAAAATCTAGAACAAAGCTAGTAGAACTAATAGTCAACTTCAGTAAAGTGGTGGGATAAAAGATTAATATGTAAAAGTCAACACCATTTTTATACATTACTAATGAGTAAACTGTGGAATAAGTTAGAAAAGAAACATTCCATTTATAATAGTGAATAAAGAATCAAATATTTAGGAATAAATTTAACCAAAAACATAAAGGACCTGTATTCAAAAAACTATAAAACATTGCTAAAGAAACCAATGAAGACTTAAATAAATAGGACATTCCATAATCATGAATTAGCAGACTAAATTTCATTAAGTCAATTTTATCTAAACTTATTTAATTCAATCCTAATAAAAATTCCAGCAGCCTTTGTGCAGAATTGGAGAAGCCAATTATCAAAATCATCTGGAAGAGTAAGGGCCCCCAAATAGAAAAAATAAAAATCTTTAAAAAGAATGAAAAAAGTTGGAGTACTATCTTTTCCCAACTTTAAAGGATATTGCCTAGCTACAGTGGAAAAAGTAGCATGGTATTGGCATAGGAGTAGAAAGATTGACCAATGAAATTGAATTGAGTGTTCAGAAATAGACCCTCATATATTTTTATCAAGTGATTTTTGACAAGGCTGTCAAACCCCGTCAGCTTGGTCAGAACAGTCTAACAAATGATGCTGGTAGAACTGGAGAGCCATACATAAAAGAAAGGAAGAGGACTCCTATCTTGCACCCTTATACAAAAATTAAATCAAAATAGAACAAGGACCAAAAATTAAAAGCTAGAACTATAAAACCCCTAGAAGAAAATTAAGGAAATATTTTCAATGTCTTGTGGTAGGTGGTGGTTTCTTAAACCTTAAACCCAAAGCATGAAAAATGAAAGAAAATATAGATAAATAGGACTGCCTAAAAATGAAACACTTTTGTGCTTCAAATGAGTTAAGGTGTAAAAGCAGCATACTCAGTGGGAGAAAATATTTGGTAACCACATATGCAGTAAGGGTTTGAGTTCCATGTTATTTAAAGAAAGCATACAATTTAATGATAAAAAGACAAGTAACTCAGTTAAAAATGTGGAAAATAACTTGAACAGACATTTTTCCAAAAAGGAAACACAAATGGGCAAAACCACATGAAAAGGCATTCAACATCCCTAGGTATTAGGTAAATGCAGATCAAAACTACAATGAGCTATCATTTCATGCCTTACGCAATGGCTATTATTAAAAAATAAAAACAGAAAACTACAAGTGTTAGAGAGTGTACATAGGAATAAGAACACTCCTTCACTGTTTGTAGGAATGTAAAATGGTACAGCTTCCGCAGAAAACAATTATGTAGTTCCTCAGGAAGCTAAATATAAAATTTCCATATAATCTGACAATCCAACTACTATTAATATATTAAGAAATGAAAATAATGATGCAAAGAGATATTTGTACACTGATGTTCCTAGAGGTGTTATTCACAATTGTTAAAGATGGAAACAACCTAAGCACCTGTCAACTGATGAATGGAAAAAAATATGTGATGTAAACATACAAGGGAAGAATATTGAGGTCTGAGAAGTAATAGATTTGAGAGGCATATGATAGTATGAATGAGCCCTGAGGATATTATATTACTTAAAATAAGCCAAACACAAAAGGACAAACATTGTGTGCTCTCACTGATATAAACTATATATGATGAGTTAACTTGTGGAGTTAAACTATAGAGTATAGGTTAGTAGGAGAAAATGTGGGTTGAAAAGTGGGCACTGATGGTGAATGTATTTAGAATGTTATAAAGGCTGATTGTAAATATGTTGAAATGGATATAGTTCATGGTAGCACATAATACAGAGTATAACAAAACACCCCTTATTTATAAATGTAATTGTGGCTGAAAGGGTTAGTCCTGGAGGTTAATGTTAATGGAAAAACAGCTAAAGCTTAATCTAAGGACTGTGTAACATAGTGATTTTGGTGGTAAATAAGGATTGTCATTATAAATACAAATACAAAAATGTTCCTCTATTACATTGACAAGGTATTAGGAAGAAGAAGATACTTGGGGAAAATACAACTAATGTAACTTTTAGAATACAGTTAAGAATAATATTGCAATATTTTTATAGTAAAGATAAAGAAGGTACTATATCAATGCTAAAAGTCATAAAAAACAAATGAGCATGGGATTTATTTTTACAAGACGTGAATTATATCAAACA
Source organism: Chaetophractus vellerosus (assembly GCA_004027955.1). NCBI lineage: Eukaryota > Metazoa > Chordata > Mammalia > Cingulata > Chlamyphoridae > Chaetophractus > Chaetophractus vellerosus. The sequence goes on along the minus strand of PVKH010038037.1, from coordinate 5,259 downwards.
TATTTTTTCATTTTTTTCATTGACAAGGGGACCTTGGTAATGTCATTTAAACAATTTGTGCTCATTTGTTCATCTTTCTGAACACTGTGAGACAGGTTACTATAAGGAATGAGGGAAGATGTCCTGTAATGACTTGAAGATGGCAGAAAACATAGCCTTAAGAATCCATTCAGAAACCCCCTGCTACTAAAAACAAATCTAGAAAGACTCCACTCAGACTCTGGCCACAAGGACCCATTTGGTACTCTTTCTGGGTTCAAGAAGGAGATCCAGATAACTCCCAAACAGGCCTCCCCATTGGCCTCCTGAGAGCTAATGGGATTGGGGGGAGGATCAGAACAGCCAACAACTAGAAAGGGAAAGAGGAAAGGCTTTAAAAAGGCCTAACCTGGGGCCCCATTTGTGCATCTTATCCTGTAGCATGGCCACAACCCATATCTTGGTTGTGTACTTATCTCATTTCTAGTTTTCTTCTTTTTTAAATAAACACTTTACTCCCTTGCTTACACTATGGTGTGTCCTTAAGTTATTTTATGCAACATAATCAAGAACCTAGCAGCCCAGAATCCAGAGCATTCAACTAACATATGTGGCAAGCCAAACCTGGAGACAGAGAGCCAAGTAATACTCCTTAGTCCTTGGTGAGGACTATTGAGCCTAAACTTTTAGTTAAAGCATGTCTGTGTCCTCATTTTTTAGTAGCAATGCCCTTTAACCTCTCACCCTTGGCTGTGCTTGGAGGTTGTTTTCCTTATTCAGCACCCAAGAAGCCCCAATATTCTTGTTAATCCATTACCTCTGGGGCCCATGGGACTGTTTGCTTGTAAGCCACAGGTCAATGTTTTATTCATACCGTGCATTTATGTTTGTTTTAACTGGAAATTTCATCCCTGGCAGTGGACACAAAATGAGCTCTCTCTCAAGGCCATTTTCTAAGACCTCTGCAAGAGTAGGCCAAAAGAAAGTTCTTTAGCCAGTCCCTGTTCTATGGAGAAAATTAGACTTGTCAACTTCAGTCCTGTTAATTAACATAATCATGGTAGAAGCTTAGAAGTAAAAAGTAAAGTACTAAAATAGTTAATTTCATTTGATATGTTATAAATGACATTGGAAGTATTTAGACAATGTATAAAAATTAAGAGTTTGATTTCAGTATCTTCAAACTATTGTGCATTCAAAGCATGCCTTCAGCACCCTTCATGGTGACTCTCCATTGGAATTACTGGCTAAAATCATCACTTCAAACCCTAAAACAATGAAAATGCTACATCTTTGAACATGCTTCTGAAGTGGATGGAGAATATGTTGCAGTTTTGGACTACAGCAGCAGCTGTATGGCTTGATATTGCAAGATTTACTATGAACATTGCATCTAACTGGCTGTTTCATAGTGCAGATGAGTGCAATGCACCAGGTTGGTGAAACAATGGAGCATCCCTTTGTGGTCCAAAGTGCTGTAGCATGATGGCTATGTGAACGACATACCATGTTGAGCAATAATTACCAGAGTAATGTGAATAGAACTTTAACAACACAATTGGCATTATGGCCTGCTCCCATAGTGAGACAACATGTATGGTGTTTTTTGCAAACTTGATGCTTAGATCTATTAACTGCAGCTCAAAAAGGAATTTGTGCATTTTAACTAGTATTAAGGACTATACCTATATATCTGATTAATATGATAGTATCTCTTATATTGCAGATCATATGCAGATAGATATTGAACATGTAAAAAGTACTAGTAAATTTAATTCATTTTCAAAGTAATGAATGTGCCTTAAGGTAAAGGATTGGCTCTTTTAAGTATTGTCTTTATTTTGCTTGCCATAAGCTTGTCTTGTTGTCTATACTGGTGCTTTGGTCAGCCACAGGTGTGCCTTTTGAAATACACCAAAGATTGGTCAGTCTTTGTAAAGGGTATTTATTTGGGGTAGAAGCTTACAGTTACCAGGCCACAAAGCATAAGTTTCTTCTTATACCAAAGTCCATGTTTTGGAGCAAATGGCTGCCGACATCTGCAAGGGCTCATGCCTTTGGGTTCCTCTCCTGCTGAGGCTGCATTTCTCTCCAGGATTAGCTTCTGTTTCCTCCACAAGTTCAGCTGTAGACCATGAGGCTCTCTATGCATTGCGTCTCTCCACAAGGCCAGCTGTAGACTATCCAGCAATTGGCTCACTACAACATCAGATCTGCTTCTCAAATCTGCTTCTCCAAAATCTCTGCAACTCAGATCTGCTGCCTAGCCTTTATACTTGAGACCACACCCACTGAGGAGCAGGGTCCAACACCCTCCTGATGGGACCCAGTTAATGTCCTTATCATAACTTAATCATGCCCAGATGAACAGATTAGTTTACAATAATCCAATTTATATTTTTGGAATTCATAATTAAATAAAACTCTGAAACCATTACAACTGTCTTTGTGAGTTTATGTCTAGGGCAGTGTCTCTCTTCATACCTCTCTTAGCTGCCTTAGGCATAACTATTGCTGTGGGAACTGGGGTATGCAATTTAAACCAAAGTCAGCAGGTCTACTACAATCTCTCACTAGAGTTACCAACAGCATCAATTAACTCAAGGAAGAATGATGTTTCCCATCAACTTTAGGAGACTGCAGCCTCTGGAGACACCAGGAAGAGTTCCAAATAGGAACTTGTGGCAAGGGTCAAGGTGGGTCTTTCTGGCTTTGCTTTTAGTAGCAGGAGTATCTCATGGTCCAGTATGTTATGGGTGGCCCCCCATTTTAGGCCTGCTTACCTTTTTTATATTTTTAGTAGAACCACATATATTATATTCTAACTCAATTTATTTCTTCCAGAATCAACACCTTCAAGAACAAGATATTCATATGGAGATTTCATCCAGTTTCAACCATGGTGCCAGACACATCTTTCCTCAAAGTCAATAGAAGAGCCAGAGGGCATAACACTTACCAGCAAGAAGCAGCTACAGAAGAATGAATACTGCCCTTCAGTTCCCCCTTAAGAATAAGGGTGTAAATTCTCTGATGGGGGAGTTGAGGCCAGTTAGTGTAGGGAATGAGCGAAGGTATCTTGTAATGGCTGGGAACTGACAAAAACATGGCCATAAGAACCTGTCCAGAAACCTCCTGCTACTAAAAGCAAAGCCAGAAAGACCCACCTTGACCCTTGCCACAAGTTCCTATTTGGAACTCTTCCTGGTGTCAAGAGGAAGCATCAGATAACCCCCAAAGGACAGGCCCCTGCATTGACAGGTGGGGAACCAAGTAGAACAGCAAACATTTGGGACACCTCCTCAAAATTTTGATAGAGGAGGAGGAAATGCTTTTAAAAGTCCTAACAAGGGACCTATTTGCACATTTTACCCTGTAGAACACCCACAACTGCTGTTTTGGGTTGTGTACTTATCACATTAATAGTTATATTGTTTTCTAATAAACTCTTTATTCCCTTGCCTACCCTATGGTATGTCTCTAGAATCATTTATATGACATATCTAAGAACCTAAAAGCCCCAAACACAGAGCATTCCACTAACACCTGGAGAAAGAATTTAGTTTATTTTTAGGATTATATAAGATAAATGTCCCTGTAAAGGTTGTTTTTAAAATAATGCTTCCATAAATTATTAAGATGCCAATTGTCTATTTTATTTTCTGAAGTTGAAATAAAGTTAAAAAGGAATTAAAGAAATAAACACAACTTCAAAAGCCATAAGAAAACCCCTTGGGGGAGATTGTGGAAGATGGCATCGGTTTAGGTGTGCACCCACCATCTCTCCAGCAGAAGGTGGTTGATTTGGCATGGGATTCTGCCTGGGTGGACTTTTCTGGGAGCCTGTGGAAGGAGAGACTTGGGTGCATCAATCTGGAAGGAGCTGGATGGTGAGGTGGACAATTTGCTATGTATGGCTGATTTACCTAACTGCTGTGGGACACAGATGCTAGGCTAGGGAAGGGGCAGAACCAGCAATTTTATAGTTCTACACTGAGTAGCACAGTATCAGTTCCCCTGGTGGGGGAGGGTCAGACAGTGGGAAGTTGTTGATAAGTTTCCACTAGCCTATTTGGGGTCAAGTCACAGGAGGTGGTGGTCCAGAAGAGGTGTAATTATAGGAAACATATCATATAAAAAAAGTTTTGACATAGTTTAATTGTGAAATTATGACTCAAAGCCTGCAGAGAGAAGGTTTCAGGGTAATTGAATAATTAAGGCAGGCTGAGAGGCTCCACAAGGGCCCAAGAAGGAACACTGTTCTTCCTTAGCTTTCTTTGACTGCATGCTTCTGTGCTTGTTTGGTTTTTCTTTGTTTTTTGTTGCTTTTCTTTCTTATTCCCTCCCCTCTTTTTTTTTTTTTAATTAGGTGCTGCTGCCTTTTTTCTTCTTTGCTGGTCTTCTTCTTCCTTGATTTTCCATTCTCTATGTATAGAGATTGTGTCTACCAAAGTTATATCTTTTTCCTTCATCTTTCTACCATCAGCTTTCTGTTGTGGTTCTTACATTCCATCTTTTTCATTTGTCCTCAAATTCATGGGTGTTGGTTTCTATCTTGTCTATTCTGTTCTCTTTTATTTCTTTTTTTTTATATTACCTTTTTCTTCCAGCACTTTCTTTACTATTTTTCTCTCTCCTCATCATTCTGGCCTTATAAATCATTGAATATATTTTTCTTTATTTGGTACCCCATTCCATTTTAGACACTCCACTTTGTCCTCCCTATTACTCTACACTGCCTACATGAGTTAAATATTCAGTTTACTTAGTCTGATATGGCCCCTATTCTAACTTTTATCAGTAGTACTATTATCATTTTTCTGTTTTTACCCCTTTTGATTCCCCTGATCCTAATCTATTTCCCTCAAGCAAACATAGGGTAAAGCAGTGGAAATAACAAAAGAGGAAAAAAGTGTCAAAGAGAAAACTTAACACACACACAGAACTATAAGCTAAATAAAACTCTACAGCAGAGAAAGAAGCTAATCAACTCAATAAACCAATCAAGATAAAATGATGACCAGAGGGCAACAAAACATTACAAACCATACTGAGAAACAGGAAGACATGGACCATTCCAATGAACAAACCAAAAACCAGGAAGAGATGCATGACATTGAACAACTAATCAAAGCTGTCCAAACAAATATAGATCAGCTTAATGAAGTGAGGGAAGAGATTGAGGATATTAAGACACTGGGGGGCCAGCTGTATAGCCCAGTGGATAGGGTGCAGGTTTATGACATGGGAGGCCCTGGGTTCAGTCCCCGGGGCCTCTCC
>PVKH010038036.1:0-11383 GCA_004027955.1 Chaetophractus vellerosus | reverse complement strand
TTTTTTTTTGGTATGATATTTTATATTTCATTTAAATTTTATTTATCTTGCCTCTTCAGTGAGAACCTAAGCTCAAAGACATGGATCATCATACACTTACTTCTTAAGATAAATTCTTAGCAAACATTCAATAAATATTGCATTGAAATAAATACCATGCTAAATCAGATTAAAAAGCACACTGTCTATATGCATTTGTGAAAGGCCACTCCTTTTTAAGTTGCTGTTTTATATTGCAGTGAATTAATGAAATTCAGACAAGGGTCAGTACAAAAAGTTAGAGCAAGAAAGGGCTTTATAGATTATCAGTTCCACACAGTTTGCTCTGCTTTAATGTAGCAGCATATTTCAAATGCTGCCTCCCTTCACCCTCTGCTGACCATTCTAGTAATTGCACTTGCTTTCATCTCATTTCTGAATGACTGCAATTCCTGTTAACTCCAAGTTTCTAAAATTGGCTAAAGCCAGCTTTTAAATGAGCTTATATAACATCATTTATTCACACTCCAGAAAAATTAAAAGTCTATTACCCATAGCTAATATTCATTTAGGCACTTATGTTCTGGAGCCAGATTGCCAGTGTTCATAAACCAGTTCTTCCACATCTTAGCTATATGACCTAGATCCTGATCTAGAATGCTGATAATATTATCTTCTTTATTAAGGTCTGTTGTAAGGATTAAATGTATAGGGTATGTAAAACGATTAACACAGTGCCTGAGACATTGTAATCATTTAATAAGTGGCTAGTTATGTTTTGCTGATGTAGTTCTTGTTTTTATTATTAATATTTTTGCCACTAAGGAATTCAAAATACAGATGAGAAACTAAGAAATATATTAAGAGCTATAGTGCAAAGTAAACGTCATAGAAATAACAGTTAACAAACACTCTGATAGTTTAGGTATAAAAAGCTCAATGGGGTAGAGTGAAAAGGAATATTTCTTAAAAGAAATAAGGTTTCTGTAGTAAAAATAGGGAACAAGAGAATATCCCAGTTAAAAAGCAAAATGTCAATTACATGAGAAAAGGTGAACAAAAGGACAAAAGCAGGACGCATAGGCTTATTTGGGCAGTAGAGCAATAAGGGCACAATTAGTAGATTTATCATGAAGTCATTCATCAAATAATTACTGTGTGTTTGCTATGTTCTAGTCTGGATCTGCACTGTCCAATACAGTAGTACACAGGCCTCAGGTGGCTATTGAGTATTAGAAATGTGGCTTGAATTACTAAAGAATTGAATTTTAAATTAAATTTTAATAAATTTAAATATAAAAACTGGAGCAGGGTAAAATATTTTTCCGTTGAAAACAAAATATTTTTCTGTTTGGATAGTTCTACATTTCATTTTAAATGTTATATCCCAAAAGACATTATTGTTGTATAGTAGTGTGTATATCAAGCACATATATCATTTCTAGTATTACACATAAACAGTCTAGTTAGTGTCAAAAGATTGGTTCCATTCAAATGAATTTTTTCTATGTGGAAATGTAACATTGCAAGATGTTTATTCAATATTTTATGCAGATAGCACAAGTTATAGTTAAACGTATGTACATCAAAATTGATAAGTAAATGGAAATGATTTTTATATTATAATATAGTTAAATTAAGTTTTCTAATTTAAAAATATAAATACCTGTATGCACACATCTTTTTATTTTATATAAAGGGAAAATATAATGCAGAATCATACAGAGATGCAGAAGTTCGTACAATGACTGGAAAGGTAACGAAAAAAGGAACTGGAATAAGATATGGAGCAAATTTCACAATGAATGGCAATTCCAATTTGCTTCAGCAAAGCAAACAAATAAATTGTTTGTTGTGTAGAAAAAGTAAAAATAGTCAAGTGGACAATTTTAGCAAATACACAGAAAACTTAAAAGAAATCTCCTCTCAAAAATCAAAAAGAACCAATGAAAACCATCACCTTGAATCAAAATCAAATGTCCAACAAATATTGTTTTAATAATTTAGCAGGACCGAAGCTTGTAACTTAGACCAGCTATTAAATGACTTGAATTCTTGCACAGACATGTAAAAGAAATTTATATGGAGATATGGTATTATGGATTGAATCATGTCCCTCTCAAAGTCATGCTCAAGTCCTAATCCCTGATCCTGAGGATGGAACCCATTTGTAAACAAGATCTTTAAAGATGTGATTAGTTAAGGTGAGACCAAACTGAATCAGGGTGGGCCTTAATCCAACGTAATTGGAGTCCTGATTAGCAAAGGAAATTTGGAAAAGTAGGAGACAAGAAGAGAAAGATGGGAGAGAGATGGCAACTTGACAGAGGCAGAGATTTAGTAATGGTTTGCCACCAAGCCACCACCAGAACTCCATAGACTTCAGAGAAAGCCATGATCCTGCTGACACCTTCATTTTGTACTACTAGCCTTTAACACTGTGAGACAATAAATTTCAGTTGTTTAAGCCAACCAGTCTTTATTTTGCTACAGCAGCCCTGACAAATTAAAATAGATGGTAAAAGAAAGCCTTATTTCAGTCATAGTAATTAGGTTAGAAAATTATGAGAAAAAAGACTAAAAATGAAAATATTTTACAAAAAATGAGAGATCTTCAATTAAACTACCAAACAATTGGTTCTAGAATACAAGACCTTTCTAACAATAAAAAAGAACAATGGTTTCAAATTTTGAAAAATTGCAAAACTCTTTGGCTTTAGATAAGTCATGTGATATAAGAAACAATTACAATTGATTATCCACATACAAAAGAATGAAGTTTGTGTTGGACTCAGAACCAGTGTAATTGAGTCAGAACAGTAATTCCCTAGACTTCAACTGTTCAAAAGGAGCTGTCGTGGTATAGCTGCTTTGGAAGACAGTTTGGCAGTTTCTCACAAAGCTGAATATCTCACCATATGATCCATCAATTGCTCTCCTGGGTATTTATCCAATTGATTTGAAAACTTATTATCACACAAAAATTACAAGCCATACTAAGAAACAGGAATATATGGCCCAGTTAAAGAAACAAATTAAACCTCCAGATGAGATATAGGATTTGAGACAACTAATTACAGATGTTCAAACAAATCTCCTTAATAAATTCAATGAGATAGCTAAAGAAATTAAGGATATTAAGAAGACAATGGGTGAACACAAAGAATTTAAAAGCATGCAAAAGAAAATAGATCTTATAGGAATGAAAGGCAACATAAATGAAATAAAAAATACACTGGAGACATACCACAGCAGATTTGAAGAGGCAGAAGAAAGGATTAGCAAGCTAGAAGACAGGGCTTCCAAAATTGAACAGAAGAACAGATAGGTAAAAGGTGGAAAAAATTGAGCAAGGTCTCAGGGACCTGAATGACAGCATGAAGTACACAAACATACATGTCATGGTTATGCCAGAAGTATAAGAGAAGGGGAAGGGGACAGAAAGAATATTTGAGGAAATAATGGACAAAAATTCCACAACTTTTTTTGAAAAACACAGATATCCATGTCCAAGAAATGCAATGTACTCCAATCTGAATATCCAAATAGCCCTATTCTGTACATACACTAATCAGAATGCCAAAGATAAGGAGAGAATTCTGTGAGCAGCAAGAGAAAAGCAATTTATCACCTACATGGGATGTCCAATAATATGAAATGCTGATTTCTCATCAGAAACTATGGAAGTGAGAAGGCAGTGGTATGATAAATTTAAGATACTTAAAATCTGCCAGCCAAGAATTCTATATCAAGGAAAACTGTCCTTCAAAAATGAGGGAGAATTTAACATAGTCACATATAAAAAGAAATAGAAAGAGTCTGTTAATAAGAGACCTGACCTACAAGAAATACTACATGGAGTTCTGCAGGCTAAAAGGAAAAGAGAGGAGAGAGAGGCTTGGAAGAAGGCCTATAAATGAATATTATCAGCAAAAGTAACTAAAAGTGTAAAAAGAGTGATGAAAATAAAATACGATTATTTAAAAAAAGGATAAAATGGGTGACGTATTACCTTTACAGTAATAACATTGAATGTTAATGGATTAAACTCCCCAATTGAAGACACAAACTGGTAGAATGGATAAAAAAAAATATGCTGTCTACAAGAGACTCACCTTAGACCCAAGGATACAAATAGGTTGAAAGTGAAAGGCTGGAAAAAAGATATTCCATGCATGCAGTAACAACAACAACAACAACAACAACAAAAAGCAGGGTAACTATACTAATATCAGACAAAATAGACTTTAAAATCAAAGCTCTGATAAGAGACAAAGAAGGGCATTATATATTAAAGAAAGGGGCACTACACCAGGAAGAAAGAACAATCATAAATACCTATGCAACTAACAAGGATACCCCAAAATAAATGAGGCAAACACTAGCAAAACTGAAGGCAGAAATAGTCATCGCTATTAATAATAGCTGGAGACTTCAACACACCAGTCTCATCATTGAATAGAACATCTGGACAGAGCATCAACAAGTAAACAGAGTCTGAAAATTTTGATAAATAAACTAGACCTAACAGGCATATACAGAACAATGCACCCAAAACAGCCAGGTACATATTCTTCTCTAGTGCTCATGGGTCATTCTCCAAGATAGACCACATGTTGGATCACAAAACAGGTCTCAAAAAGTTTAAAAAGATGGAAAGATGGAAATTATACAAAGCACTTTCTCTGATCATGATGGAATAAAGCTGGAAATCAAGACATGTGGAAAAAGGGAAAATTCACAAATTTGTGGAGATTAAATAACACACTTTTAAACAATGGGTGGGTCACAGAAGGAATTGCAAGAGAAATCAATAAGTATCTTGAGAAAAATGAAAATAAGAACACAACTTACCAAAACTTATGGGATGCAGTGAAAGCAGTGCTGAGAGGGGAATTTATAGCCCTCAATGACTACATTAAATAGGAAGAAGGGATTGGGTATAGCTCAGTAGTTAGGTGCCTGCTTCCCATGTACAAGGTCCCAAGTTCAATGCTTAATACCACCTTTAAAAAAAGAAGGAAGAAAGAGCTTAAAATCAAAGACCTAACTATGCACCCAGAGGAACTAGAAAAAGAAAGAATAGAGGAGAAGATGGCATCAGATTAGGTAGGCAAGGCTCAGCTCTCTCACAAAAACAATGGATAAGGAGTCAAAAACCACTCAAGAGATCTCCTTTTGGGGTCAGCAGAGCAGGACAGTGCTTTACAACTCCAGGAACATAAGGGACAGAGAGATGAAGAATCTGAAAGAACAAACTGTGAGTTACTAAATCACTCTGGTGACAGGAAGGTCTGCTCTCCCTGACCCCTAAGATATATTAAGCTGAGTAAAACCCATAGCTCATTGCAGTTAACTGAGAGGGGAGACATCTTCCTCCCTGGCAGCTGTTACAAGGGAAAAGGGAAGGGGAGCAAGGGGGCTTTTCTTCAGTGAATTAGGCCAGTGGAGCCCACTTTGAATCTCTACTCTGGCCACAGGAGAGCAAAGGAAAACAGAGAGATATATACCTCCATGGAAAGATGAATCAATGAGCGCCATCTATTGGCTGGTCTGGAAATTGCATGAACAAAAACTGCTTTTAGGGCTCTCTCTTTTTTTTCGCCTTTAGTGCAGTATATTTATCTTATTAAGTCAGATTTGGCTATCTTAAAATATAGAGGAATCCTTTTGAATCCAGTACAGTGGCATCTTTGCATTAAACATTATGGGACAAGCAGAAATGTGCCTGGAATTACAGAAATAACTTAGTCATAAATTTTTTAATACCCAGAAAGAAGATTGGCATTGGGCTTTTTCCAAATCATTTCTTTTGTCATTTGACAATGAGGTCAATATATGAATTTTAATTGCTTAAATTCTTGAATCATTTCTTGACTCTATTTTGTTTTCCCAAGTCAGCATGGGTATAAAATTCATCTGGAAAACATTTTATATCATCTCTTGAAATTCCCATTTCTTTCTTTCCTCCCTCCATCCTTCCTCCCTCCCTCTTTCCTTTCTTCCAGCAGGGACTGAACCTGGGACCTTGTATATGTGAAGCAGGTGCTCGACCATTGAGCTACATCTGCTACTCATAACATAACCCCCCCTCCACAAGATGGCTCCGTTGTCTGTTTGCTCACTGTTCTTGCTCATTGTCTGCTCATTATCTACTCATTCTCTGTTTGTTTCTTCTTAGGAGGCACTGGGAACCAAACCCAGGACTTCCCATATGGGAAGCAGGTGCCCAACTGCTTGAGCCACATCTGCTCCCTGCTCTTTTGTTGTTGTTGTTTTTGCTCACTGTCTGCTTGTTGTTTGCTTGCTGTCTTGCTCATTTGTTTATTTTTTTTGCTCATTGTCTGTTGTTTTTTGCTCATTGTCTGCTCGTTGAGTTTTCTCAATGCCTGCTAGTTGTTTTGGCTTGTTGTCTACTCATTGTTTTTGCTCAATGTCTGCTTGTTGTTTGCATGTCCTCTTTTCTTTATTTTTTTATTTTTTTATTTTTAAAGATACTTAGATTACATAAGTGTTACATGAAAACTATAGGGGATTCCGGGAAGGAGTTGTGGCTCAAGCCATTGAGTTCCTGCCTACCACATGGGAGGTCCATGGTTCAGTTCCCAGTGCCTCCTAAAGAAGACAGCAAACTGGCATGATGGGAAGGCACAGCAAGCTGACACAACAAGATGATACAACAAGAGAAACAAGAAGAAAACAAACATAATTAGACAAAACAAAGCAGGGAACAGAGGTGACTCAAGCAATTAGGTACCTACCTCCCGGGTTCAGTACCTGTTACCTCCTAAAGAAACAAAGGAGACAACAGACACAACAAGTGCAAACAATCAGAGGGCGGAGAGAAACTTAAATATATATATAGGATTCCCATATGCCCCACTTCCTACCCCTCCCACATTTTCCCACATTAATAACATCCTTCATTAGTGTGGCACACTTGTTAAAATTGATGAAAACATTTTGGAGCATTGCCACTAAGTGTGGATTATAGTTTATACGGTAGTATTACACTCTCTCCCGCACAATTTCCTAAGTTATGACAAGATATATAATGGCCTGTTATCGGTCATTGCAGTGTCATTCAAGACAATTCCCAGTCCTGAAAATGCCCCCATATTACACCTGTTTTCTCTCTCACTCCCCTCAGAACCTCCAGTGGCCACTGCATCCACATCAATGATAAAAGTTCTTCCATTGCTAGAATCACAATAAGTCTATAGTAGAATAACAGTAAGTCTACTCTAGTCCGTCGTTCATTCCCCAAACCTGAGGATTCTGGGATTGTGGTGCCCACTCCACCTCTGAGAGGGGGCTTATATCCCCTGGGGCAGATGGATGGGACTATCTTGCTTGCAGTTCTTACTTGGGATGGTCATTGTCCATCATCATCTCCTTGTTAGTTGTCCAGAGTGAATCCAATGAACTGGAGAGTAGGCGTTGCAAATCTGTTGGGATTCAAGGTCCAATTGAATTTTAGGGCCCAAAGATTTAAGTCTCTCAGACATACACCTATCAGGTCTAGTACCAACTATAGGTTCAAATAGAAGGGGCAGAAGAGCCATGTGTAGGGAAACCAAAACTGAGTTCAACTCTTTCTCACTGGGGAGCATAAATTGCCAAATAGGGCTCAACTCCTGAGCTGTCTGCCCTGCCTATACTGTCTGAATGTCTCCAGAGTTAGGGTTTTCTTTATTCCACCCCAGGGAGAAAATCTGATGCCCATTAGTGAGTTCCTGGCACAATTTTGATAACATAAGCTGGGCAATTTCAAAGACTTAGGATAAGTTGAACCAAATATCAAAGAAGAGCTGTGAAAAAATAATATCAATAAGCAAGAGGGAAAAATTGGCCATCAGAGTAAATTTGCCAACATACTCAAATGCCTAGACATCCGCACAAAATTACAAGTCATACTAGGAAACAGGAAGAGATGGTCAAGCCAAAGGAACAAATGAAATATCCTGAAGAGATAAAGGATTTAAGACAATTAATCAATGATAATCACACAGCTCTCCTAAATCAATTTAAAGAATTGAAAGAAAATATGACTAAAGAGATAAAGGATACTAAGAAGATACTGGGAGAGCATAAAGAATAATTTGAAAGTCTGCAAAGAAAAGTAACAGACCTCATGCGAATTTTAAAAAAAGCACGATGGATGAGATTAAAAGTACATTAGAGGCATATAAGAGCAGATTTGAATTGATTGAAAACAGAATTAGTGATTTCAAAGACAGAACATCTGAACTGGAAAAGACAGGAAAACAGAGAGATGAGAATCGAAAAAGTGGAACAGGGTCTCAGGGAACTGAATGACAACACGAAGCACAAAAATGCAGTATTGGTGTCCCAGAAGAAAATGGAAAGGGAGCAGAAAGAATATTTGAGGAAATAATGACTGAAAAGTTCCCTACACTTATGAAAGACATAAATATCAATATCCAAGAAAGACAATGCACCCCAAACAGAATAAATCCAAACAGACCTACCCCAAGTCACCTACTATTCAAAATGACAAATATCAGAGATAGAGAAGATTCTGAAAGCAGCAAAAGAAAAGAAAAGCATCACACACAAGGAAAACTCAATAAGATTACGTGCCGACCTCTCATCAGAAAAATGGAGGAGAGAAGAAAGTAATATTATATGTTTAAGATATTGAAAGGAAAAAAACTGCCAGCCAAGAATTCTGTATCTGGCAAAGCTGTCCTTCAAAAATAAAGAGGAGTTCATAGTCTTCACAGACAAAAACTGATAGAATATGTTACCAGAAGACCAGAATTACAACAGATACTAAAGGGAGTGCTGCAGCCTGAAAGGGAAAACAAGGGAAAGAGACTTGGAGAATAGTGTAGAAATAAAGATTATTAGAAAGGGTAAATTAAAGGATAAAAAGATAGACAATAGTACAATATGATAACAGAAAGACTAAGGTCAAAATGGATAAAGAAAGTAATGTCTTTACAGTAATAACATAGACTGATAGAATGGATTAAAAAATATGAGCCATCTATATGCTGTCTACAGGAGACATAAGGACACAACCAGGTTAACAGTGAAAGGTTTTATTATTTCATTTTCTTATTAATTTTATTCAGTTATTTTGTTGGCTTCATTTTTGAAGACGTTTTGGATCACAGAGGGGTTACAACTGTGCCAGGGGAGGATCATTGGTATGGGGTGTCAGAGATTGGGGATGCATGGGAGGAGGTTCACCTGGGGCATACCTATAAAGCATATGAAAGAGTTCAACTGTTCATGGAGAATTGTCATGGTGGGCAATATTGAGCCCACACAATAACTGAAAGAATATCCAATTCCCATCCTGGGGAGTTCTGCCACACTCTCTGATGGGACAGTAAAAAATCCTCCAAGTACAGGGGCAGAGACTAGTGAAGGAGAATGGACCATTGATTGGCCCTTGGTATTGATGACTGTACTTATGAACCTTTACTTTTGAAATTGAAACTTAGCCTACTATTACAGGGTCCCTAAATGTTACTCCTGAGAGGCTCTTTGTTGCTCAAATGTGGCCTCTCTAAGCCAAAATCAACATATAAATGCATTATCTTCCCCCAGGCATGGGACATGACTCCCAGGGATGAGCCTCCCTGGCACCAAGGGATTGCTGCCAAGCACCAACTAGCATGCAACAGGAAAAAGACCTTGACCAAAAGGGGGAAAGGGTAAAAGACAAATGAGTTTATATGGTTAAGAGACTTCAAAGTGAGTCGGGAGGTCATTCCAAAGGTTACGCTTATTATGCAAATCTCAGCAGGAACTCATTGACTGCCACAGTAAATACTGCCTCAAATAGTGGAGCTCCTGAGGGCTTTGGAGACATCCAGACACTATAGGCAGGGATGACAGCTCAGAAGTTTGGTGCCCTGTCAGTGAGCCCTACTTTGGAATTTATGCTCCACAGTATGACAGAGTTGGACTCATTTGTGGTTTCCCTACACATGGCTCTTCTGCTCCTTCTATTTCAACCTATTATTAGTACTAGACTTGATAGGTGTATGTCCAAGAGACTTAAATCTTTGGGCTGTCCATGTGTCAGCTATGAACCTGAATCTCAACAGAGTTGCAAACACGTACTCTCCAGTTCACTGGAATCACCCTGGACAAGTAACAAAGAAATGATGATGGACAATAACCATCCATAGGAACAGAGGGAGCCTATAACTGCAAGCGAGATAGTCCCATCCATCTGCCCCATGGGGTAAATGCCCCCTCTCAATTAGAGGTGGAGTGGCCATCACCATCCTAGAATCCTCAGGATTGGGGAATGAACTATGGACTAGAGTGGACTTACTGGTATTCTACTATAGACTTATTGTGATTCTAGCAATGGAAGAACTTTTATCATTGTTGTGGTGGCAGTGGCCACCAGAGATTCTGAGGGGACAGAGAGGGAAAAAATAGGTGTAATATGGGGGCATTTCCGGGACATTGGAATTGTTCTGAACAATGTTGCAATGACAGATACAGGCTATTATATATCTTGTGAGAACTTACGAAATTGTGCGGAAGAGAATTTAAATTATAATGTAAAATATAAACCACACTTAGTGGCAATGCTCCAAAATGTGTTCATCAATTGTAACAAATGCACCACACTAATGAAGGACGTTGTTAATGTGGGAAACTGTGGGAGGTGTAGGGAGTGGGGCATATGGGAATTCCTTACATTTTTTACATTATCATTTATGATAATGTAAAAAATCATTTATGTAATCTAAGTATCTTTTAAAAAATAAATAAATAAAGCAAGTTATATAGTGGTAAAAAAAAAAGTGAAAGTTTAGAAAAAGATATTCCACACAAATAGTAACCAAAAAAGTGCTGGAGTAGTGATATCAATAACAGACAAGACAGATTTTAAGTGCAAAACTGTTATAAGGGATGAAAAAGGTCATCATATATTAATTAAAGGGGAAATTCAACAAAAAGAAATAATTGTACTAAATAATTATGCACCTAACCTCAGTGTCCCAAGATACATAAGACACACACTGGCAAAGCTGAAGGGAAAAATAGATATCTCTACAATAATAGTTAGAGACTTCAACACACCACTCTCAGTATTGGATAGAACATCTGGACAGAGGATATATAAAGAAAGAGAGAGCTTGAATAATATGACAAATGAACTATATCTAACAGACATCTATAAAGCATTGCAACCTGAAACAGCAGGATATACATTATTTTCAAGTGCTCATGGATCCTTCTCCAAGATAGACCATAGTTGGGTCACAAGACAAATCTCAATAAATTTAAAAAGATTTAGGGGCTGGCTGTAGCTCAACTGATAGAGCGCCGGTTTACCACGTAGGAAGCCCCGGGTTCAGTTCCCAGCGCTCCTTGAGCAGGCAGACCACCTTGAAAAGGCAAGCCG
>PVKH010038035.1:0-11386 GCA_004027955.1 Chaetophractus vellerosus | reverse complement strand
TTGACATCCCTGTACCCCATGCTGAAAAAATCTCTTGGAAATCCATAAAACCAGTATGGGTTGATCAATGGCCCTTAACTCATGAAAAAACATTAGTGGCTATGAGGTTAGTACAGGAACAACTCAGTGCCGGACATATTGAGCCCACTCAATCCCCTTGGAACACACCTATCTTTGTTATAAAGAAAAAGTCTGGAAAGTGGTGACTGCTACAAAACCTGTGCACTGTAAACAAAGCCATGGTACCCATGGGGGCATTACAACCTGGTCTCCCTTCCCCAGTCGCCATTCCTATTGTTTTTCACAAAATAGTTATTGATTTAAAAGACTGCTTTTTCTCTATACCTCTCCACCCAGAAGACAGACCATATTTTGCCTTTAGCATCCCTCAAATTAATTTTCAGGGACCTATGCCCCGCTTTCAATGGAAAGTTTTACCTCAAGGCATGGAAAATAGTCCAACCTTATGCCAGAAATTTGTTGCTGAAGCCATTAACCCTGTTAGGCAATTATAGCCAAATATCTACATCTTCATTATATGGATGATGTTTTGTTGGCAGGACAAAGTATATCCAAACTACATTTTTGCTTTCAAGACCTTCTTAAAAGTTTAACTACAAGGGGATTCCAAATAGCTCCCGACAAAGTTCAAACTTCAGACCCTTTCTCCTATTTAGGATTGGAGCTTTGGCATCAGCAAGTTTTAACACCCCGCATTCAATTGCGAACTTCCCATTTACGAACACTCAATGATTTCCAAAAGCTCTTAGGAGACATCCAGTGGCTTCATCCCTACTTAAAACTATCCACCGAGGCCCTCCTACCACTCTATAATATCTTAAAAGGGGATGCTAATCCCTCAGCACCCCGAGCCTTAACTTCAGAAGCAATGCAGGCACTTACCATCATAAACCAAGCCATCCAAAATCAAACCTGCTCTCAGATAGACTATGATCAGCCTCTAGTTTTCATAATCCTTGCTACAACTCATGCACCTACAGGTGTATTTTGGCAATCTGAACAAAAACTCCAAAATGAACAAGTCCGTCCCTTGCTCTGGGTTCACCTCTCAGCTTCTCCAACAAAAGTGCTCTCGCCATATATCTCTCTTACAGCTGCCCTCATAATTAAAGGCCAACAAACTAGCCATCAATTATTTGGGAAAGATCCCAATTCACTTGTTGTCCCCTACACTCAGGATCAAATACATTGGCGATTTCAATCCAATGGTGATTGGGCTATTGCATTTTCCTCTTTTCTTGGCAACATTACTAATCACTACCCAAGTGACCCATTAATCCAGTTTGCTAAAATTCATCAATTCATTTTTCCCAAAATTACAAAGGCTGAGCCAATAGACTCAGCTATCTTAGTCTTTATTGATGGTTCAGCTAACGGAACTGCAGCATATGGTATCCAGGGCCAAACATTCTCCATATCCTCTCCCTATACTTCTGCCCAATTGGTAGAACTTTATGCAGTACTACAGGTCTTTTCCCAGCTTTGCGACCAACCTTTTAATTTATACACTGATAGTGCATATATAGCCCAATCGATCCCTCTGTTAGAAACAACACCATTTATTAAACCATCCTCCAATGCAGTTCCTTTATTTTCAAAAATACAAAGACTAATTCTCAACCAACAACTCCCTTTTTTCACAGGGCACCTCTGTGCCCATCAAAACTTACTGGGTCCCCTAACAGAAGGTAACACATTGGCAGATGCTGCCACCCAGCTAGTATGTCCCAGTCTCAGTGACTCTGTTACCTTGGCCTCTCAGGCTCATGCCCAACATCACTTAAATGCAAACACCCTCCGCTTAAAATTTAATATTACTAGAGAACAAGTGAGAGATATTCTTAAAGCTTTGTAAAAACTGCATGACACAGCTCCCAGTCCCCCATTTGGGAGTTAATCCAAAGGGACTTATCCCCAATGAAATCTGGCAAATGGACATTACATATTTTTCTGGTTTTGGAAACCTCAAGTATATTCATGTCTGTGTAGATACCTTTAGTGGGTTCATTCAAGCTAGCCTGCAGACAGGAGAGGCCTCAAAAAATGTTATTTCACATTTACTACATTGTTTTACCATTTTGGGACAGCCCCAAATCCTTAAAACTGATAATGGCCTGGATATACTGGAAAAAAACTTTCAAACCTTCTGCCAACAACTTAATATTAAACATATCACTGGAATACCTTACAACCCCCAAGGTCAGGGAATAGTGGAACGGGCACATCACTCCCTAAAAAATGCCCTGCACCACTTAGCTGAGAGCACCCTTGGCCTCTCAAAACAATGACCCAGAGACCTTCTACATCATGCCCTTTTCGCTCTCAATTTCTTAACCCTAGATAATAATGGACAGTCTGCAGCTAACAGACATTGGCATCCTAAAACACATACACAACAAGCCATTGTTATGTGGTGCGACCCCTTAACATCAAAATGGAATGGACCAGATCCTGTCATTAGTTGGGGGCGAGGTTCTGCTTGCATTTATGATCAACAGACGGAAGGCCCTCGCTGGCTCCCAGAAAGACTAATTAGACATGTTAACCCTCCATTATTAGAGCTTGCCTCTAATACACCCACAATAGACATTAATAATCTCTCCAGGGAACAAATACCTCTGAGAGAATGTCTTCACCTTCTCTTACAGATGAAAACAATGAATAAACTACACCTGAACTTATGGGTATGTATGCTAATCCCCTGTGTCCTTGGAGGTCCCACTTACAGGAAAGGTGCTGCTTTTATGCCAACAAATCAGGAATCATCCGAGACAAGATTAAAAACCTCCAAGAAGACCTCGAACAAAGGCGTAAAGAATTATTCGATAACCCCTTTTGGAGCGCCTTTAATGGGGCTCTGCCATACATCCTTCCCTTCCTTGGACCCTTGCTTGGCTTAATAATACTCCTATCACCAGGACCATGTCTTTTCAATAGACTCATGGCATTTGTTAAACAACAAATTAATTCTGCTCTGAGCAGGCCTATTCAAGTCCATTATCACCGACTGCACCTCACTGACCAAGGTATAGATCCAGAGTGCCTGAGTACTACCCACCTTAAAGGGTAAGGATGTCCCCTCCTATGGGAACCACATATATCTCAAGAATATGCTACTAAATTGGTACCACTGGGTGCAAGGCAAAGCACTGCAAAGGAGGGCCTAAAACAACCAGAGGCCATTCTTGAGCTCCTTGAGAAGCATGCCTCATTAGCATAGAGGTTAGCTCAGCAAAAATCCTCTCCCCAAAAAACTGAGCCACAAACAACTAGGGGAATGAGGCCCCTGCTTCCCCCAGCTGGTTAATGCCAGAGGGTGCCTAATCAGCATTCTCCCTCCTCCTTTTTGAAAAACAAAAGGTGGAGATGTTGGGGACAATTAAGGAAATGCACACAGTACTCATTGTCAGCAGCAACGGTGACACGCAACATGGCCGCCCGAGCTAATAATGAACAGCCTGAGTCACGTTCCACCAACTTCTCGGAGAACAAGAAACACCAGTTTGCTAACCCACCCCCTTCCCTAGCAACAGCTGCTACCAACAGATAACTACCAAGCCACCCTCCCCTGCTAACCACTCCCTCATCCCTTTGAGCATAAATACTTGTACCTCACCAACAAACTTTTGCAGCTTGATCAGACCTCCTGTCTTGCTGTCATTCTTTGTGTCTCCTTGTCCCATACCATTCTTTTCCCACAGGTTCAGAGGCCCCTGTTGACAGTCCCGCTGGATGGGACAGGTTTTCAGTTACAATGAATTTCACATCACTGCTATGACCTAACACTGTGTGAATGCACCAGGATCATCATTTTTTCAAACTAAGAAATATACTTGTTTAGTACATGGCTATGCCCTTGTTTTCAGTTATAATGAATGCCAAAATACTGCTAATACCTCACACTCTCTGAATGGACCTAGATCATCGGTTTTACAACCTAAGAACTATGCTTGTGTAACTCATCTCTATGTTCTTGTATTCAGTTAAATGCATGCCAAATCACTGTTTCTGCCTACTAGTGTGGTAATTCACTGAGACCCTCAGTTGTCAAAACCAAGGCAGTTACTTGCTTAAATGATGGCTATGCCCTTGTTTTCCCTTACAATTCTTTTCCATTCCCTGCCTTTACCTAACACTGTAAGAACGCACCAAGATGTTCACTTTGAAATCCAAGCCCGTTACTGGTTCCAGTGAACAAATGCACCTGTTTTTACTGATAATGAATGTCTAAAGATTGGTTTCACCTAATGCTCTGTAAATGAACCAAGAACATCTGTTGTGGAAAGCTAGCAAATTACTTCTTTATTTGGCTGCTTTTCCCTGGTTTTCACTAACACCCAAAGTCAAATCTCTGCTCTTACTTAAAGCACTGTATATGCACCCTGATCATGGGTTTCCCAAACCAAGTAATTTCCTTGTTTAACTAGTGGATATGCCCTTGTGTCAGTTACAATGAATGCTAAATCTGTGCTACTACCCATGCTCTGTAAATGCAGCAGTATCATCATTTTTCTAAGCCAAGCAAGGTATTGTTTAACTGCTTGCTATGCCCTTCTTATCACTTACAATCAATTGCAAATCCGTGGTTTTACCTAATGCTCTATGAAGGCACCAGTTACTTTATTTTGGAAAGCCCAAGTATTTCTTCCTTTTATTGAATGCTGCACAGTTTTTTTCAGTTACAATCATTGTCAAATCACTGCTTATACCTAATGCTCTGGTAATGCACCTGGAGCATCAGTTTTCAATACCAAATCAGTTACTTGTTTAACTGGTGTCTCTGCCATTGTTTTTGCTTACAATGCCTGTCTAATCACTGCTTTTATCTAACACTGAGTGAATGCACCAGAGTCTTCAGTTTTGAAATCCAAGCAAGTTACTTGTTTAAATTGTGGATATGCCCCTTTTTTCATCTACAATCAATGCCTCATCCCTGCTACTTCCTAATGCTCTGTGAATGCACCAGGATCATTAGTTTTCAAAGCCAAGCAAGTTACTTCTCTAAAACGTGGGTTATGGGCTATGGTTAGGATTATGGCTATGGTTAGGGTTAGTGTTATGTTTTGTGTTAGTGGTAGGGTTTGGGTTAGGTTTAGGGTTAGTGTTACATTTTGTGTTAGCAGTAGGGTTTGGGTTAGATTTAGGGTTAAGTTTAGCATTAGGGTTAGGGTTAGGATAGGGGTTAGGGTTAGAAGAAGGTTTAGGGTTAGGGTTAGGGTTAGTGTTAGCGATAGGGATAGGGTTAGGTTAGGATTAGAGTAAGGGTTAGGGTTAGGGATAGGGATAGGTTTAAGTTTAGGTTTTGCTTTAGTTGTAGGGTTAGTGTTAGGGTTTGATTTAGCATTAGGGTTAGGGTTAGGGTTAAGTTTAGATTTAAGGTTAGGGTTAGGGTTAGGATTAGAGTTAATATTAGGGGTTAAGTTTAGAGTAAGGGTTAGGAATAGCATTAGTTTTAGGGTTATGGATAGGGTTAGGGCTACGTTTAGGGTTAAGGTTAGGGATATGGATAGGGTTAGGGTTAGGGTTAGAATTAGAGTTATGGTTAGTGTAAGGGTTAGTTAGGGTTAGGGTTAGGGTTAGGATTAGGGTTAAGTTTAGCATTAGGGTTACTGTTAGGGTTAGGTTTAGAGTTAGTGTTAGGCATTAGGGTTAGGTTACAGTTAGGATTAGGGTTAGGGTTATGATTAGGTTTAAGCTTAATGTTAGGGTTAGGGTTAGGGTTAGGTTTTGCATTAGTGGTAGGGTTAGGGTGAGGCCTAGGGTTAGGTTTAGCACTAGGCTCAGGGTTAGGACGGGGGTTATGGATAGGAACAAGTTTAGGGTTAGGGTTAGGGTTAAGGTTATGGTTAGGGATAGGTTTAGGTTAAGATTAGAGATAGGGTTAAGGTTAGGGATATGTTTAAGTTTAGGGTTAGGTTTTGCTTTAGTAGTAGTTTTATGTTTAGGTTAGGGTTAGATTTAGCATTAGGGTTAAGCTTAGCGTTAGGATTAGGGTTAGGTTTAGGTTTAGGGTTAGGGTTAGTGTTCGGGTTAGGTTTAGGTTTTGCATTAGCAGTAGGGTTAGGGTTAGGGGTAGGATTAGGGTTAGAGTTACCATTAGGTAAGGTAAGGGTTAGGGTTAGAGTTAGGGTTAGGGTTAATGTTAGGTTTAGGGATAGGCTTATGGTTACATTTATGGTTAGACTTAGTGTTATGGTTAGGTTTTTGTTTAGGTTTAGGTTTACAGTTTGGATTAGGGTTAGGGTTAAGGTTAGGGTTATCATTAAGCTTAATGATAGGATAGGGGTTAGGGATAGGTGTAGATTTAGGTTTAGGTTTAGGGTTAGGGATAGGGATAGGGTTAGGAAAGGATTAGAGTTAGGGTTAGGGTTACATATAGGTTTAGGTTTAAGTTTTGCTTTAGCTGTAGGGTTAGGGTTAGGGTTAGGGTTTGATTTAGCATTAGGGTCAAGGTTAGGGTTAGGGTTAGGGTTAGGTTTAGGTTTAGGGTTAGGATTAGAGTTAGTGTTAAGTGTTGGTTTAGGGTAAGGGGTAGGGATAGGTTTAGGTTTAGGTTTAGGGTTAAGGTTAGGATTAGGGTTATGGTAAGAGTTAAGGATAGGGATAGTGTTAGGGTTAGGGTAGATATTGGGATAGGGATAGCATTAGGGTTAGAGTTAGAATTAGATTTAGGGTTAGAGTTAGTTTTAAGGTTAGGGTAAGGGTTAGGTTTTGCTTTAGTGGTAGGGTTAGGGTTAGGGTTAGTGTTAGGTTTAGCAGTAGTGTTATACTTAGGGTTATGGTTAGGTTTAGAGTTAGAATTAGGTGTTAGGGTTAGGGTAAGGGTTAGGGATATGTTTAGGTTTCATTTTATGGTTGGGGTTAGGTTTAGGGTTAGAATAGAGTTAAGGTTAGAATTATGGTTAGTTTTTGCTTTAGTTGTAGTGTTAGGATTAGGGTTAGGTTTAGCATTATGGTTAAGTTTAGTGTTAGGGTTAAGTTTAGAGTTAATGTTAGGGGTTAGGGTTAGGGTAAGGATTAGGTATAGTTTTAGTTTTAGTATTAGGGTTAGGGTTAGAGTTAGGGTTAGGTTTAGGGTAAGGATAAGGGATAAGTTTAGGGTTAGGGTTAGGATTAGAATTAGGGTTAGCATTATGGTTAGGTTTATGTTTAGGGTTAGGTTTAGATTTAGGGATAGCTATATGTTATGGCTAAGGTAAGGGTTAGGATAAGGGTTAGGGATAGGGTTAGGTTTAGGGTTAAGGTTTGCTTTAGTGGTAGGGTTAGGGTTAGGTTGAGGGTTACATTTAGCATTAGGGCTACAGTTAGGTTAGGGTTAGGTTAAGTTAGTGTTAGGTATTAGGGTTAGGGTAAGGGTTAGGATTAGTGTTAGGGATAGGATTAGGCTTAATGTTAGCATTAGGATTAGAGTTAGGAATCGGGATAGGTTTTAGGTTTAAGGTTAGGGTTAGGTTTAGAATTAGGTTTAGGGTTAGGGCTAGTGTTTGGGTTAGGTTTTGCATTAGGGTTAGGGTTAGGATAGGGGTTATGGATAGACATAGGTTTAGGGTTAGTGTTAGGGTTAGGTTTAGGTTTAGTATTTGGGTTAGCATTAGAGTTAGGGTAAGGGTTAGGGTTAGGGTTTGGTTTTGCATTAGCAGTAATGTTAGAATTAGGGTTAGGGTTAGTTTTAGCATTAGGGTTATGGTTAGGGATGGGGTTAGGTTTAGGGTTAGGGTTAGGGTAAGATTTAGGGTTGGGGTTAGGGTTAGAGTTATCATTATGGCTATGGTTAAAGTTAGGGTTAAATTTAGGATTAGGGTTAAGGTTAGGGCCAGGTTTTGGGAAACGTTTAGGGTCAGCTTTAGGGTTAGGATTAGTATTATGGTTAGGTTTATGTTTAGGGTTAAGTTAGATTTAGGTATAGCGATAAGTTAGGGTTAAGGTAAGTGTCAGGATAAGGGTTGTGGGTAGGGATAGTTTTAGGATGAGGGTTAGGGTTAGGGATAGGGATAGGGTTAGGTTAGGATTAGAGTTAGGGTTAGTATTAGGGATATGTTTAGGTTTAGGGTTAGGCTTTGCTTTAGCAGTAGGTTTATGGGTAGGTTTAGGGTTAGGTCTAGCATTAGGCTTACAGTTAGGGTTAGGGTTAGTGTTAGAGTTACTTTTAGGCATTAGGGTTAGGTTTGGGGTTAGGGTTAGGTTTAGGGTTATGATTAGGCTTAAGGTCAGCATTAGGATAAGAGTTATGAAAGGAGATAGGGTTAGGGTTAGAGTTAGGGTTAAGGTAAGGAATAGGGATAGGTTTTCAGGTTAAGGTTAGGGTTAGAATTAGTTTTAGGGTTAGGGTTAGGGAGAGGTTTTCATTAGCGATAGGGTTAAGGCTAGGTTTAGGGTTAGGTTTAGCATTAGGGTTAAGGTTAGGATAGGGGTTAGGGTTAGGGTTAGGGTTAGGGTTAGGGTTAGGGTTAGGGTTAGGGTTAGGGTTAGTTTAGGGTTAGGGTTAGAGTTAAGGTTAGGATTAGGATAAGAGTTTGGGATAGGGATAGGGTAGGGTAAGTGTTAGGGATAGGGATAGGGTTAGGGTTAGGGTTAGGGTTAGGGTTAGGTTTAGATTACAGTTAGTATTAAGTCAGGGTAAGGGTTAGGCATAAGGTTAGGTTTAGGGTTAGGGTAAGGTAGGGTTAGGGCAAGAGTTAGGGATTGGGATAATGTTAGGGTTAGGGTGGGGTTTGGGATAAGGATAGCATTAGGGTTAAGGTTAGAATTAGAGTTAGAGTTAGGGTTAGTGTTAGGTTAGGTTTTGCTTTAGTGGTAAGGTTAGGGTCAGGGTTATGGTTAGCATTTGGTTTAGGGTTAGGGTTCGGGTTAGGTTCAGGTTTTGTGTTAGCAGTAGGGTTAGGATTAGGATTAGGGTTAGAGTTACCATTAGGTAACATTTAGGTATAGGGTTAGAGTTAGGGTTAGGTTTAGGGTTAGGGTTAATGTTAGGTTTAGGGATAGGTTTATGGTTAGGTTTAGGGCTAGGGTTAACATTATGGTTAGGTTTATGTTTAGGGTTAGGTTTACGGTTAAGATTATGGTTAGGGTTAGGGTTAGGGTTGGTGTTAGATTTTGCCTTAGCAGTAGGGTTAGGGTTAGGTTTAGGGTTAGGTTTAGCATTAGGGTTAGGGATAGGAGCAGGTTTAGGGTTAGGGTTAGGGTTAGGGTTAGGGATAGGTTTAGGTTTAAGATTAGGTTTTGCTTCAGTAGTAGGGTTAGGGTTAGGTTTAGGGTTTGATTTAGCCTTAGGGTTAAGGTTAGGGTTAGGGTTAGGGTTAGGGTTAGGGTTAGGGTTAGCATTAGCATTATAGTTAGAGTTATGGTTAGGTTTAGAGTTAGAGTTAGTTGTTAGGGTTATGGTGAGGATTAGGGATATGTTTAAGTTTAGTTGTAGGGTTATGTTTAGGGTTAGGTTTAGAATAGAGTTAGGGTTAGTGTTAGTGTTAGGGTTAGGTTTAGGCTTGGGTTAGGTTTGGCTTAGCATTAGGTTTAGGTTTAGGATAAGGGTTAGGGATAGAAGTATGTTTAGGGTTTAGGTTAGGGTTAGGTATAGGGATAAGGTTAGTTTAGGATTAGAGTGAGGGTTAGGGTTAGGGATAGGCTTAGGTTTAAGTTTAGGTTTTGCTTTAGCTGTAAGGTTAGGGTTAGGGTAAGGTTTCAGGATGGGGTTAAGGTGAGAGTTAGTTTTGCAGTTAGGATTTGCATTAACGGTAGGGTTAGGGTTAGAGTTAGGGTTAGGGTAAGGGTTAGCATTATGGTTAGGTTTATGTTTAGGGTTAGGTTTTGCATCAGTGGTAGGTTTAGGGTTAGGGTTAGGAATATGGATAGGGTTAGTTTATGATTAGAGTAAGGTTTAGGGTTAGGGATAGGTTTAGGTTTAAGTTTAGGTTTTGTTTTAGCAGTGGGGTTAGGGTTAGGTTAGGGTTTTATTTAGTATTAGGGTTAAGGTTATGATTATGGTTATGGTTATGGTTATGGTTAGGGTTAGGGTTAGGGTTAGGGTTAGGGATAGGGTTAGGCTTAGGATAAGAGTTAGGGATAGGGCTAGGGTTAATGTTAGGGTTAAGGCTAGGTTTAAGGTTGGGGTTAGGGATACAGATAAGGTTAGGTTTAGGGTTAGAATTAGAGTTAGTTGTAGTGTAAGGATTTTGTTAGGGTTAAGGTTAGGTTTTGCTTTAGTGGTAGGGTTAGGGTTAGGTTTAGGGTTAAATTTAGCATTACCGTTAGAGTTAGGGTTATGGTTATGTTTAAATTTAGTGTTAAGTGTTAGGGTTAGGGTTAGGGTTATGATTAGGTTTAAGGTTAAGTTTAGGGTTAGGTTTTGCATTAGTAGTAAGGTTAGGGTTCGGTTTAGGGTTAGAGTTAGCATTAGGCTCAGGTTTAGGACAGTGGTTAAGGATAGGAATAGGTTTAAGTTTAGGGTTAGGCTTAAGGATAGGAATAGATTTAGGGTTAGGTTAGGATTAGAAATAGGATTAGTGTTAGGTATAGGTTTAGTTTTATGGTTAAGTTTTGCTCTAGCAGTAGGTTTATGTTTGTTAGTGTTAAATTTAGCATTAGGGTTAAGCTTAGCATTAGGCTTAGGTTTAGGTTTATGGTAGGGCTTAGGGTTATGATTAGAGTCAGTTTAGGGTTTAGGGTTAGTGTAAGGGTTAGGGATAGGTTTAGGTTTAGGTTTAGGGTTAGGATAAGAGTTTTGGGATAGGGATAGGGTAGAGTTAGGGTTAGGGCTAGGCTTAGGTTTAGGGTTAGGATTAGAGATAGTGTTAGGGGTTAGGGTGAGGGTAGGTTTAGGACTAGGGTTAGGTTTAGCATTAGGGTTAAGCTTAGGGTTTGGGTTAATGTTAGGTTTAGGGATAGGTTTATGCTTATGTTTAGGGTTAGAGTTAGCATTGTGGTTAGGTTTATGTTTACAGTTAGGTTTACAGTTAGGATTAGGGTTAGTGTTTGGGTTAAGTTTAGGTTTTGCATTAGCAGTAGTGTTAGGGTTAGGTTTAATGGTTAGGTTTAGCATGAGGGTAGTGTTAGGATAGAGATAAGGGATAAAAGTAGGTTTAGGGTTAAGGTTAGGGTTAGGGATAGGGATAAGGTTAGTTTAGAATTAGGGTAAGGGTTAGGGTTAGGGATATGCTTAGGTTTAAGTTTAGGTTTTGCTTTAGCTGTAGGATAGGGTTAGGCTTAGGTTTAGGGTTAGAGTTAGGGTAATGGTTAGGGATAGGGTTAGGGTTAGGGTTAGGATTTGCATTAGTGGTAGGGTTAGTGTTAGGGCTATTTAGGGGTTGGGTAATAGCATTATGGTTTATGTTTAGGGTTAGGTTTTGCATCAGTGATAGGTTTAGGGTTA
>PVKH010038034.1:0-11383 GCA_004027955.1 Chaetophractus vellerosus | reverse complement strand
AACAGATATATGTACACCAAAGTTCATAGCAGCATTGTTCACAATTGCCAAAAGTTGGAATCAACCCAGGAGCCCAACAACAGATGAATGGAAAAACAAAATGTGGTACGTACATACAATGGAATACTACTGAGCAGTAAGAAGGAATAAAGTGCTAACACATGGGATAACATGGATGAATCTTGAAGACCTTATGTTGAGTGAAGCAAGCCAGGCATTGAAAGATGAGCTGTATGTGACTTCACTGATATGAATTAAGGAAATTGAGCAGGCCCTGAGAACTAGGGTCTGAAAGTAGACCTATTAATATTGTAACTTGCTTCCCTCTCATTAGTTCTAGAAGAAGGGCAGAGCAGCTTTGAAGGTTATTAGGTGCTCATTAAGAACAGCTTTGACAAAATATTTAAAATATTGTGTCAAATCTTGTGACACAATATTTAATGATTGTAATCCACAAGCTGATGTTAAGCAAGAGTTTTGAAAGCATCATGCTTCATCAGTATATCAGAAATTAACTGAAAGACAGTAAATGTGTTATTTTTCATTTCTCAATGAAATGAAGAGATACATAAAGAAATAGAAAAGCAGAAATAAAAGAAAAATTGTGTTATTAATGTTTAAACCACATAAATGAAATTTGCTTTCTCATGAACTCTTGGTATTTTGCATCTAAATTAGCTGCATATGATTGATTTCCTAAAACTTCAAGATTTGTGTGGCCCTGGTCGTAAAGGTGCAGCTGAAGATTTCTTCAACTATGAACCTATCATGTGCAGAACTATATTTACTTTAGAAAAAAAATCCTCTGTCTTTTCTTTCTACCAAGAGAAAAAAAAGGAAAAGAATGTTGCATATGGAAAGAAATATACTGAACATAGACTAAAAGACAAATTTAATCAGAGTTCCTATGTGGGGAATAAAGGAACCATATTTAGAAGGGATCTCTAGCTAATATCCAAGTAACATCCTCACCTTTCTCCCCAAGACCACCCTCACCATGTCAGAGCCCATTTATTCTTCAAAAGCACAATCAGCACAAAACCGTTCCACTGGTATCCCATTTATTCTGAGTGCACCGTGTTGCTTTACTTGAGTTTCTGATTTAACATTTGATTCAGTTTAGATACAGACTCTGTTAATTGCATATTTCCTTAATGAAGTTTTTGAGGTATTACTTATACTATAATTGTAAGAATATTCTCTATTTAAGGAGTAACACAGAAGATTGCACTTTAAAATCCCAAAAGACAGTATAGATGCATAAGTAAAACATAAAGATTCTACCAGTTAGACAGTTTCTAAAGGATAGAGCTCTAAAATGCAATTGCTTATTGTTCTATAAAATGGCTATGAATTAATGATGGATAAGAATAGTTTAGTCCCCAGTATCAAAATTGTCACATATGGCTTCTGAGAATCAATTCTGATTAGATCATTATTTTTTCTCTTAATTTAAAGCAAAAAATACTTTAAGGTGATTATGACTCATGCCATTATCAGTACAAAAGAAGACAAATCTTAAAATAATTTGATTTCTTTGCCATTTGCTTAAAGCACTGTTCTGTAACTGACCTGATACATCTATATGCTTTCTGTGAAACAGTGATATTATTTTTTAGCTTCTGGGATCAATGAACTAAAATTAGATCATCTAGGATGTAAAAAAAGTCAACAGTCTCATAACACACTTTGAAAACAATGCTTGCAACAATACTATTGAGTGAGCTATAAAGATTCTTAACTTTTAAATGTTTTAAATGCACAAAAATATGAGAGTTGTTCTGCTAAATTTTTATATAATATTTCCTAGAATGAATTTCATTATATTATTGCAAACAAATCACTGATAAGAAACATGACCTTGTTGAAATAATGCAAGGCCTCTGTTGCTGCTTCTGGAAAATGAGTCACAAATCTCATACAGGTTGTTCAGTAAAGATGCTTAGTATCAGTCATATTAGTGGACCAAAAATGTAAAGCATAGGTGTTTTCATATCAATATTGTAATGTGATGAATAGTGTCTCCTTAAATTTCATGTCCATCCAGAACCTCAAAATGTGATCTTATTTGGAAATACAGTCTTTGAAGATATAATTAATGCAATGTCAGGACCTAGGTAAGAGCATACTGGATTAGGGTGTACCCTAAATCAATGAATGTATCCTTATAAAGACAGAAGAGGACATACAGAGATGCACAGGGAGAAGGTCATGTAAGATAGAAGCAGAGACTGGAGTTATGATATCACAAACCAAAGAATGCCTGGGACCACCAGATGATGGAAAAGGCAAGGAACGATTCTTCCTTAGAGACTTTGGAGGGAGCATGGCGCTGCTGAAATCTTGATTTTGGATGTCTAGACTCCAGTTCTGTGAGAGAAGAAATTTCTCTTGTTTTAAACATGAAGATTGTGGTAATTTATTATGGCAGCCCTAGGAAACTAATCCCTTTAAAAGGGTAGTTATCTTATAGAAGTTACAGAGGACAGTATTTTAAAAATTATTCTACTATAACACCATTAAGATAAGGTCAATTTAGGCATAAGCAAAATTCTGAGTGATAAATTAGACATCTCTAAATATATGAAAATTTATAAACAGAGTATGTGAAATATGAGTATGATAAATGTAAATGCCACTGTAAATAGAAGAAATGAAAACAGATATAAAGCTTATGAAAACAACAGAGAATTTCCTAGATTGTTCTCACAAAGTCATAGAATCCCTTAACTGGAAGAAACCTTAAAGGTTATCTAGTTTTCTATTTCAGCATCTCATCAGGTAGTTGAATCTCCTCTAAAATTCTATCTAAAGTTCCTTCAACCTCTTCTTGAACAACTTTAGTGGAAGAGAAAGTCATTCTATTATTAGACAACTGTCAGTTTCTTCTTCATTATAATAATCTCAAACCTCTGTTCTGAATGGCAGACCTTCAACCTTCAAATGCTTTATTCCAGGCAAAAATTCACATTTCCTTAAAAAATTCTTCATATGATATGATATATTTTATAGCCATCTCCTCATCCGGGTCAAACCTCTATGAAAAAAATATGACTTGTCTGTGGATTTCTTAAAGTTTCCAGAATTAAGCATAATCTTTCTGATTACTCTAATCAGTGCCATAGAATTAGACTGCTTTCACTATATTAGCTTATATTAGTTCAGTTTAGATTACTTTGGTAATATAGAGAGTCAAGTTACTCCATCAACACAAACACTGCTGGTTTTATAGGGTGGCTTCTAAATGAATTTTTCCTTAAATTTTGATTCCTGCATTTAAGTTTAACACTGGAAATTTATCTCATTTTTTTATCTTTCTAGATTATGACTACTGCTGCCTCTCTATTGTGACATTTTATCATACCAGTTTTTCAGTGGAAAGGGTCTGCTAATCTTTCTACTAGTTTATTTTGTGAAAATGTGTCATATCACCAATTATGTTTATATTTATAATGTTATTAGTTTATTATTTCCACCTCAATTAATGTAGAGCCTGACTGAATCCTTCTAGAAATACTAACGTGAGTGAGGATTCAATCAAAGTGTAAGAGTGTAAAGGGGTCTTGAAATGAAAAAGGATTAAGAACAACTGCTCTAGATCAGCCTTCTGAAGATTTATGTAATACTAAAAACTATATTGAAGAAAATCCTTTATATTTCTCTTCTAAGAGAAGCATTGTATTTAGAATTTGGGTTTAATCAAAGCTTGATGGAACCTAGGTAATTTGAATGTGAAAGTTAATCTAATTTTCTGCTATTTTTCCATTGCTTTTTTTTGGTTTTTCATCCAAAATGCCTAGTAATTTTTGTTTGTTTGTATGTTTTCTTTTATTTTTAAAGAAGCTTTAGATTACATAAATGTTACATCAAAAGTATAGGGGATTCTCATATACCCCACCCCCTCCCTCTCCCACATTTTCCTCCATTAACAACATATTTTATTAGTGTGGTACATTTGTTAAAATTGATGAACAAATATTGAAACATTGCTACTAAATATGGTCTCTATTTACATTATAGTTTACATTTTCCACCACACAATTTTGTAGGTTTAGACAAAATGTATAATGGTCTGTACTCATCATTGCAATACCATGCAGAACAATTCCAAGTCCCCAAAATGGCCCCATGTTACACCTATTTTTCCCTTTCCCTTCCCTCAGAACCTCTGGTGACCACTGTCTTTACATCACTGTTACAAATTCTTCCATTACTAGAATAATAATAAGTCTACTTTGGTCCATAGTTGCATTCCCCACTTATGTTTGTTCACTTCTCAATCTTGAGGATTTTAGGATGGTGATGCTCACTCTATTTCTGAATGAGAAGGGACTTAGATTCCATGGGTCAGATGGATGGAATTGTCTTGCCTGCAGTTGTAGATGCTCTCTGTTTTTTGGGATGAGCGTTGTCCATCATCATCCTTTTGTTAGTTGTCTTGGTTGAGTTTGATGAACTGGAGAGTAAGTTTTGGCTGCAACTCTGCTGAGATTCTAGATCATATCTTTGGGGATTTTATCAACAGCCAATTTTGCCATGTGTTTGTTGAAAGAAAAATATATGATGCCCTTGTAAATATACTGAATGAAGTCACAAATGTCTTCTCTCAAATTAATGTGAAATTAGTCCCTTATACTAATATTGATGTTTGAAAATCTCTAAAGAGATGAAATTTCTTAGAAAGGCCAGCTGCCTGGCCATCAAAAAGCTTCCAGAGGGAAAGCCTCCTTGTTGCTCAAATGTGGCCTCACTCTAAGCCAAATTCAGCATATAAATGCATTACCTTCTCTCCAGCATGGGACATGGCTCCTGGGGATGAGCCTCCCTGGCATTGAGGGATTACCATCAAGCACTAACTAGCAATGCAACTGGAAAAAGACCTTAACCAAAAGGGGGGAAGGGTCAAGACAAATGAGTTTATATGTCTAAGAGACTTCAAAGTGAGTCAGGAGGTCATTCCCAGAGGTTACACTTGTGCACATCTCAGCAGGATTCCATTGACTGCAACATTAAATATTGCCAAAAATAGTGGGGCTACTGAGGACTCGGGAGACATCCAGACACTACAGGCAGGCCTGACAGCTCCATAGCTTGGCACCCTGTCAGTGGGCCCTACTTTGGAATTTATGCTCCCCAGTGTGACAG
The DNA here is from genome assembly GCA_004027955.1 of Chaetophractus vellerosus. Lineage (NCBI taxonomy): Eukaryota > Metazoa > Chordata > Mammalia > Cingulata > Chlamyphoridae > Chaetophractus > Chaetophractus vellerosus. The sequence goes on along the minus strand of PVKH010038034.1, from coordinate 6,238 downwards.
AGTAGGATTTCCCTACATGTAGCTCTTCTTCCCTTTCTATTTGAACCTATAATTTGTACTAGAGTTGATAGGTGTATGTCCAAGAGACTTAAATCTTTGGGCTTTCCATGTGCCACTCAGGCCCTGAATCTCAACAGAGTTGCAACACCTACTCTCCAGTTCATTGGACTCACCTAGGACAACTAACAAGGAAATGATGATGGACAATGACCATCCCAAGGAACAGAGAAAGTCTGCAACTGAAAGAAAGATAGGATAGTCCCATCCATCTTCCCCATGGTATCTAAGTCTCCTCTGAATTAGAGGCAGAATGGGCATCACTATCTCAGAATCCTCAGGAATGGGGAATGAATGATAGACTAGAGTAGATTTATGGTTATTCTACTATAGACTTATTGTTATGCTAGTAATGGAATAACTTTTATCATTGATGTGGAAGAAGTGGTCTCCAGATGTTCTGAGTGGAGGGAGAGGAAAAAAGAGATGTAATATGGGGGCATTTTGGGGACATTGGATTGTCTGAAAAATGTTGCAATGACAGGTACAGGCCATTATATATCTTTTCATAACTTACAAAATTGTGCAAGAAAGAGTTTAAACTATAATATAAATTATAATCCACACTTAGTGGCAATGCTCCAATATATGTTCATCAATTCTAACAAATGTACAACACTAATGAAGGATGTTGTTAATGTGGGAAAGTGTGCGAGTGGTAGGGAGTGGGACATATGGGAATCCCCTACATTTTTTGTGTAATATTTATGTAATCTAAGTATCTTTTTAAAAAATTAAAAAAAATATTTTAAAACACACACACAAAGCTTCCAGATGCTAAAAAAATTTTCTTGAAATCTTCACTGTACAACAAGGTATGGTTTTTAGAATTGTAAGGAAGGAAATATATTTTTATAGGTCTACAGTTTGAAACCAAGAAAATTCTAACACAATCAGCAAGTATTTAAGAAATTAATATATAAACTAGAGTGCACTAAAATAGTAAATCTATTTAAGAAATAAACTGGATTAACCAGTCTTTTGCTCAAAATTTTCTCTTCCATTAGAAAAGTTTATTGCTGGATTTAAATTATAGTCCCTGAGATGCTGATGACACAGGAAGAGAGTGAGCTGAAAGGTTTAAATAACTACCAAAACACAGTTATGAAAATAAAAATTATTTTCAACATAAAATAAGTTTTACCTTCCATATTTGGCAATGATTACCTAGGTTATGTGTACCAAAATTTCTGGTAAGGACAGGAAAAAAAATTGAAATCTAAAAATAAATTTAAATTTAAAATTAAAGAATAATTAAAATTAAAAATTTTATAGATAGCTTTTAACCACAGAGAAGACATATTAAACTACATTTAGGGAACTAGAAAAATAGATCTGGAAAAAAATCCAGAATGAGATAAAGGGGACAAGAAGATAGAGAGTTGAAATCTTTAATCAGTCTAACAGTAAGTTCCTGATAGTAACTCTGATATCACCCCTGTATATTGCTTTGATGACCCCACTCTTGGTCTGGTAGTAATATCTTATATTCTAATGGGTAAGGAAGCGGATCTCTTTTGCAGTATCCTAAGGAATTGTGGCAGCTTAAAAGTTCCATGTGCCTAGAAGTATTAAAATTTTTACTGATAAGTATTAGAGAAGAACCCTGTCTAGTTTAAAGTACTTCTTTGAATAAGATTTACACAGAATCTCCATCTTATCCTAAGGCATGTATTTTCTGTGTTTAGGATTCCAAACTATTGCACTTTAATTTACCATAATATCCTCCAACAATTTTCCCCAAACATTCCCACATATGTGAAATACTGAGGCTGTGGATCTTGGCATAGGAAACATCTCAACAATTTAGATGTTCTAACAGAAAGAGACTCAAAAATTTAAGAGGCTGTGGTTTGAGAATCTCTTTGCTCCCAGATGCAAATAGCAACAAACATTTATAGATCACTTACTCTATGCCAAAGCTTCTTTTAAGAATGCTTTATAGATTATCTTCTTTAAACCTCAAAGAAACTCTGTGTCATAGGTCTTATTACCATTCCATTTTACTCAATCACAGAAAGGTAAGTAAAGTGCCCAAAGTCAAAAGTCATGTGTAATTGATCAAGCTGTGGATAAAAAGCTGGGAATACCTGCTGTCTGAATATTAGGCAATAAACAAAACTCTGCTTCTAAAGGAAAGGGAATCTGTCCTCAAACAATTGAGAGATTTCATACACCCTTTTCCAAAGAGAGTATTATTTTATGTGGTAAATTTTTCAACTTTCCTAAGCCCATGCCCTATTTTGTTATCATTTTAGTTCCCCCACTCAAAACATAGAATATAACTCCTTGATTCTTAAGTCCTTTTGCCTTTGTGTGATCCGCTCTGGCCAATAGGCCATTAGCAGTTGTGATACAAAGATTTTTAAAATCACCTATGCTTTTATATTTTTACATTTTTTAAAATAAATTTTTTAGAGAATTTGTGATCATAGAAAACAATCATGCATAGCATGCAGAATTCCCATACATCACCCCACCACCATCAGCACCTTGCATTGTTATGGAACATTTGTTATGAAATTCTTTTTGATGTGCTCATTTTTACTCCTACCACTGCCATGAGAAGGATATGTTCAAGCTGGCCTGCTCTTGCCAGAATAGGGTGAGAAACCACTAGGGCAGAGCAGTCCCAGCTGAGGTGCCCAAGCCACACCTATCCTAGAGCAGAGCCCCAGACCTGCATAAGTAAGCCTAGCTGCAAACTGCTATGCCTAGCCTAGGAAAGCCACCTCTGCCAGTCCAACTGATCACAGATTCAAAAGGTATCATGACTACTGTTGATTTAATCAACTCAGTTACATAGCAAATGATAAATGATGCCACTGTTTTTTTTTTAATGAACTTCAAAGTTTGCAGAAAAATCATACAGAAAGTACAGAGTTCCCTTATACTCCCTCATACACACAGTTTTCTTTATTATAAACAGTTTGACTTAGTGTGGCAACTTTGTTACAATTGATGAAAAAAATTATTATAATTATACTATTAGCTATAATCCATAGTTTACCTTAGGGGTCACTGTTTATGTTGTACACTTAAGCTTTTAATAGATTTTTATTCTGGGAACATACATACAACCTAAAATTTTCTGAGTTAATGACACTCAAATACATAATTCAGTGGTATTAATTACACTACCATCCATTACCAAAACTTTACGTTCACCCCAAACAGAAGCTCTGTCTCAATTAATCATTACATCCCTATTCCCTACCCCACTTAGCTTATGGTAACCTGTGTTCTAATTTCTGACTCTATGCATTTGCTTATTCTATTGATCTCAAATCAGTGATATAGTACAATATTTGTCCATTTGTGTCAGGTTTATTTCACTCACCATGGTGTCTTCAATATTCACTCAAGTGTCAGAACTTCCTTTATTTATAGGGCTGAATAATATTCCATTGTATCAATATACCACACTGTGTTATCCATTCATCTGCCAATGGACAACGGGGTTGCTTCTATCTTTTGGCAATTATGAATAATGTCACTATGAACATTGGTGTGCAAATATCTCTTTCAGTCCCTGCTTCCAATTCTTTTGGGTATATGCCTAGAAGTGGGATTCAAGGGTCATATGGTAACTCTAAACATAACTTCTTTCTTTTGCATGTGGATATCTGGTTCTCCCAGCACTATTTTTTGATAAGTCCATTCATTCCCTATTCAGTGAACATGGAACCCTAGTAAAAAATCAATTGACCATAGGTTGGGTTTATAGCTGAACTCTCAAACTGATTTCATTGGCTTGGTCTATATATCTATCCTTCTGCCAGTACCATGCTGTTTTGTTTACTGTAGCTTTGTAATAAATTTTGAAATTGTGAAATGTGAGTCTTCCAACTTCGTTCTTTTTCAAGATGGTTTAGCTATTCAGGACCCCTTAACTTTTCATGTGAATTTGATTTTTGTTTTACTTTTCATCAAAGAAAGTTGTTGGAATTATGATTGTGATTGCGTTGAAATTGTAAATTGCTTTGAGTAGAATTGACATCTTAATAATATTTAATCTCCCAATGCATAAACATGGAATGGCCTTCCATATATTTAGGTCTTCTTTTAGCAATGTTTTGTAGTCTTCCATGTATAAGTCTTCTAATTCTTGGTTAAATTTATTCCTGGATATTTGATATTTTAATTATTATTTTATTTTATTTTTTTTTAAGATTTATTTTTTACTTAGTTATATATCCCCTCCTTGCTTATTCTTGCCGTGTTCATTTTTGCTTTTGCGTTCTTCTGTGTCTGCTTGTTTCCCCCTGCTGCGGCATCCTGCCAAGTCAGCTCACCACGCGGCAGCTTTCCTTGCTCGTGGCAGCTTACCTTCTCAAGGTGGCCTGCCTTCTCGAGGAGGCCCCGGGAACTGAACACAGGGCCTCCTATGTGGTAAACCAGGGCTCTAACAATTGAGCCACAGCTGGTTCCCCTAATTGTTATTTTAAATGACTTTTTTTCTTGATTTCTGATTCAGAAGTTTCATTACCAGTATGTAGAAAAGAACTAATTTTTGCATGTTGATCTTCTACAGTGCCACTTTGATGAATTAGTTTACTACCTTGAGCAGTTTTGTTGTGTACTTTTCAGGATTTTCTATACATTATCTGCACATACAGACAGTTTTACTTCTTCCTTTCCAATTTGGATGCACCTTATTTCTTTTTCTTGCCTAATTGTTCTGGATTTAACTTCCAGTTAAAGGATGAATAACAGTGGTGACAGTGGGCATCCTTGTCTTGTTTCTGATCTTAGAGGGAAAGTTTTCCGCCTTTCACTATTAAGGTTGATTTATCTATTAGTTTTTCATATATGCCTTTTTTTCATACTGAGGATGTTTCCTTCTATTTCACATTTTCTATGTGTTTGAATAAAGGAGAGATGCTGGATTTCGTAAAATGCCTTTTCCTCGACAATTGAGATGCTCATGTTTCTTTTCCTTTGTTCTACTAACATAGTTATTACATTGATTTATTTTTTATGTTGAACCACAGTTCCATTCCTGTGATAAATCCTAATTGATCATGTTGTACAATTCTTTTAATGTACTATTGGACCCCATATGTGGGAAACCAGTGTTCAACCACTGAGCTACATTGGTACCTCTAGTTGATATTTTTCATTTGTTTGCTTGCTGTTTTTTTTTGTTTTTAAGAGGCACCAGCAACTTAACCTGGGACCTATCATGTGGAAAGCAGGTTCTCAACCACTTAAGCTACATCTGCCCCCTCATTGTCTCTTTAGCTGGCTTTAGTGTTAGGGTGATAATTGCCTCATAGAATTAGTTAAGAGATATTCCCTTCTTTTCCAATACTGGAAGAATTTGAGTGGGATTGGTGGTAATTTTTTCTTGGACTGTTTGGTAAAATACAACAATGAAGCCATATGGTCTTGGGTTTCACTTTGTTAGGTATAACTTTGCTTGTTAGTTGTTTGTTGAAATCTTCTATTTCTTCTTGAGTCAGTGTAGGTAGAATTGTGTTTCTAGGAATTTGTCTATTTCATCTAGGTTATCTAGTTTTGTGGCATACAGTCATTCATAGTATCTTTTATAATCCTTTTTTAACAAATCTATTTAATTGATACATACTAATAAAATATAAATCCATCCAAAGTGTACAATCAATAGTATTACATATAATCATATAGTTGTACATTTATCACTTCAATAATTTTTAGAGCATTTTCATCATTCCAATAATGATAATAATAAAAAACAAAACAAAACCCATCATATGAACATGAATGATATTGCATATATATAAATATTTTTTTTAATTTCCTTCTTCATTATTTATTTATTTTATTTTATTTTATTTTATATATATATATATATTTTTTTTTAGGATTCATTGATTACATAAGTGTTACACAGAAATTCCAGGTGTACCCATATGCCATCCCCCCACACCTCCCACAACCTCCCACATACACATCACTCATCAGTGTTGCATAATGCCTGTGATAGATATACACATTTTAGGGCTTTGCCATTGTGATGGCTAGGCTAATGTGTCAACTCGGCCAGGTAATTGTGCCCAGCTGTTGGGTCCAGCAAGCCTGGGGCTAATTGCATCTGCATCAATCAGCAAGATTGGATGAAGAATGGATGACGCTGTTATCCATTCAGTTGACTGCTTATAAAAGGGAACTGATTTCAACATTCGGAGAGAATTTCCCA
>PVKH010038033.1:0-11383 GCA_004027955.1 Chaetophractus vellerosus | reverse complement strand
CAGGCGCGGCTTTCCCCGCTTGTGGGCGGTCTCTGCGTCCGTTCACGGCCGGCGCTTGCTTCAGTTCGCGGGTGGCTGGCTGCGCTCCATCCGCGGGCGACCTGCCCTGCCCGTGGCGGCTCTTGCCATGTCCGTGGCAGCTTCTTGCCCTGCCCACGGCGGCTCCGGCCCGCCCATGGCGGCTTGCCATTCTCAAGGCAGTCTGCCCGCTAGGAGAGGTCCCTGGGAATCGAACCCGGGCCTCCCATGTGGTATGCCGGCGCCCTATCCACTGGGCTATCAAGCCGGCCCCTGGTTGTTGCTTTTATATTTAGGTCCTTGCTCCATTTTGAGTTAACTTTTGTATAAGGTGTGAGATATGGGGTACTCTTTCTTTCTGTTGTGCCCAGAGAAGGTGTTTTGCAAAATTTCAGTCTTTTAAAATTTATTGAGACCTGGCTTGTGAACCCACATATATATGGTCTATCCTGGAGAGGGATCCATGAGTGTTTGAAAAGAATGTATATCCTGCTGTTTTGGGGTGTAATGCTCTATAAATGTCTGTTAGGTCTAGTTCATTTATCATATTCATGTTTCTTTCTTTTCCTCTGTCCAGATGTACTATCTGATACTGACAGTGGTATTTCAGGGAGGAAACTGGCTTGCCAGCCTGCAAATTTCCAACTAAAATTTTCAACTCAGGGGGTGAATGTTCCACTGTTTATGTTGTTGTTTTAGATTCTAATCTGTCTCTTCTGGACCTGATAACTGTACTCATTAAATATAGATGGCATGGGCATGAATAAATGCTCTTTCATGGTTAAAACAAAACAAACACTATTCTTGTAGAGACATCTAATTCTCCAGTTTTGCCAGTTTGTGCCTCATATATCTTGGGGCATCCAGGTTAGGTGCATAAGTATTTATTATAATTAATTCTTCTTGGTGAATTGCCCCCTTTATTAATATATAATGACCTTTTTCATCCCTTACAACAATTAAATGACCTTCTTCATCCCTTATAAAAGTTTTGCATTTAAAATCTGTTTTGTCTATTAGTATTGCTACTCTAGCTCTTTTTTGGTTACTGTTTGCATGGAATATCTTGTTCCAACCTTTCACTTTCAACCTGATTTGTGTCCTTATGTCTGAGGTGAATCTCTTGTAGACAGCATATAGACGGCTCATCTTTTTTAATCCATTCTCTCAGTCTATATCTTTTGATTGGGGAGATCAATACATTAACATTCAGTTTTATTACTGTAAAGGCATTACTTAGTCCATTATGTCCTTTGGCTTTCTGTTGTGATATTTTGCTATTGTCGGTCTCTTTACCCTTTAATTTACCCTTCCTAATAATCTTCATTTTTACACTCTTCTCCAAGTCTTTTGCTCTTCTTTTTTTTCCTTTTAGGCAGCAGCACTCCCTTTAATATCTCTTATAATTCTAGTCTCTTGGCAACATACTCTCTCAGTTTTTGTTTGTCTGTGAAGTCTTTAAATTCACCCACATTTTTGAAGGATGCTTTTGCTGGATACAGAATTCTTGGCTGGTAATTTTTCTGTTTCAGTACCTTAAATATATCACACCACTTTCTTCTCACCTCCATGGTTTCTGATGATAGGTCGGCACTTAATCTTGTTGAGGTTCCCTTGTTCTTCGTCTTAGAGAGAAAGCTTTCAACCTCTCCCCATTGAGTACAGTGTTGGTTGTGGGATTTCCATATATGCCCTTTATTATGTTGATGAACTTTTCTTCTATACCTATCTTTTGAAGTGTTTTTATCAAGACAGGATGCTGAGTTTTATCAAATGTATTTTCTGCATCAATCGAGATGATGATGTGTTTTTTTTTCCTTCAAATTGTTAATGTGGTATATTACATTAATTGATTTCCTTATGTTGAACTACCCTTGCATACCAGAAATAAAATCCACTTGATTGTGATGTGTAATTGTTTTTATATGCTGTTGGATTCTATTTGCAAGTATTTTGTTGAGAATTTTTGCATCTATGTTCATTAGAGAGATTGGTCTGTAATTTTCTTTTCTTGTAGTATCTTTATCTGGCTTTGGTATTAGGGTGATGTTTACTTCATAAAATGTGGGTAATTTTCCCTCCTCTTCAATTTTTTGGAAGAGTTTAAACAGGATTGGTATTAATTCTTCTTGAAATGTGTGGTAGAATTCACCTGTGAAGCCATTTGGTCCTGGACTTGCCTCTGTTGGAAGATTTTGATGACTGATTCAGTCTCTTTGCTTGTGATTGGGTTGTTGAGTTCCTGCATTTCTTGTGGAGTTAATGTAGGTTCTTTGTGCATTTCCAGGAATTTGTCCATTTCATCTAGGTTGTCTAATTTGTTGGTATATAGTTTCTCATAATATCCTCCCTCTCTTCTCTCTCTCTCCACACACACACTTTTTAGAGCATTTTCATTATTCCAATAATGATAATAAAAACAAAAAACACAAACAGTTTCTTATAATACTCTTATGATCCTCTTTATTTCTGTGTGGTCAGTCGTAACTTACCCCCTTTCATTTCTTATTTCGTTTGTTTTTATCATCTCTTTTTTTTTTCTTTGTTAGTCTAGCTAAGGGTTTGTCAATTTTATTTATCTTCTCAAAGAACCACCTTTTCATTTTTTTGGTTTTCTCTCTCTATATATTTTTTTTTGTTCTCAATTTTATTACTTCTTTCGTTCTGCTTGCTTTAGGAATGATTTGCTGCTCTTTTCTTAGTTCCTCCAGGTGTTGAGTTAGGTCTTTGACTTTAGCTTTCTTCTTTTTTAATATGGGTGTTTATGGCTATAAATTTCCCTCTCAGCACTGCCTTTGCTGTATCCCATAATTTTTTTCACTTCTTTTTTAAAAGATTTATTTTATTTATTTTATTTCTCCCCTCACCCTTTGTTGTTAGCACTAGCTATCTGCTCTCTGCTCTGTGTCTACTGCATCTATTCGTTGTGTGCTCTTTGTGTCTGCTCATCTTTGTTTATTTTTTTTGGGCGGGGAGGCACTGGGAACCGAACTTGGGACTCCTATGTGGAAGGGAGGGGCCCAATGGCTTGAACCACCTCTGCTCCTGCTTGTTGTGCCTGTCATTGTGTTTCCTTGTTGAGTCTATTTGTAGGATCATCTTGCTGCATCATCTTGTTGTGTCATCTCGCTGTGCCAACCTGTGTGTCAGCTTGCTGTCTTGCTTGTCTTCAGGAGGCACCGGAAACCAAACTCAGGACCTCCCATGTGGTAGGTGAATGCCCAACTGCTTGAGCCACATCCACTTCCCTATATCCCATAAGTTTTGGTAAGTTGTGTTCTTGTTTTCATTAGTCTCAATATATTTACTAATTTCCTTTCAGTTTCTTCTTTGACCTACTGATTGTTTAGGAGTGTGTTGTTTAGCCTCTACACATTTGTGAATTTTCCCTTTTTCCATCTATTATTGATTTACAGTTTCATTCCATTATGATCTGAGAAGTTGCTTTGTATAATTTCAGTCTTTTTATATTTATTGATCTGCTTTGTAAACCAACATGTGGTCTATCCTAGAGAAAGATCAGTTAGCACTTGAGAAGTATGTAGAACTGCTGATTTGGGATACAATGTTCTGTATATGTCTGTTAGGTCTAGTTTATTTATCATATTGTTTGAGTTCTCTGTTTCCTTGTTGATCTTCTGTCTGGTTCTTGCTAATGATGTGAGTAGTGCATTGAACTCTCCAACTATTTTTGTAGAGATGTGTATTTCTCCCTTTGGTTTTGCCAGAGTTTGTCTCATGTATATTGGGCAACCTGGTTAGGTGCTTAGATATTTATGACTGTTATTTCTTCCTGTGGATTTTCCCGTTTGTTAATATATAATGGCCTTCTGTATCTCTTTTAACTTTTTTTGCATTTAAAATCTGTTTTGTCCAGTATTAATATAGCTACCCCTGCTCTTTTTGGGTTACTGTTTGCATGGAGTATCTTTTTCCAACCTTTCACTTTCAGCTGATTTGTATCCCTGGGTCTAAGGTGAGTCTCTTGTAGGAAACATATGAATGACTCATTTTTTTTTTTTTTTAACCATTCTGCCAGCCTATATTTTTGATTGGGGCGTTTAATCCATTCACCTTCAATGATACTACTGTAAATGCATTATTTACTTTCACCATTTTATTCTTTGATTTTCATATGTCATGTCTATTTTTGTCTGTCATTTTACTCTTTTGGTTATCCTTCTTGCTATTCTTGCCTTCTACACTTTCCTCCAAGCCCCTCTCGCCTGTCTTTTTCATTCAGGCTGTAAGACTCTTTTCAATGATTTCTGCAAAGCCAGATTCTTTTCTATGACTCTTCTAGCTTCTGTTTATTTGTGAATACTTTAAATTCACCTTCATATCTGAAGATCAGTTTTGCTGGATAAAGAATTCTCAGATGGCAAGTTTTCTCTTTTAGTACGCTAATTATATCATGCCACTGTCTTGCCTCCATGGCTTCTGATGAGAAATCCACACTTAGTCTTATTGGGTATCCTTTGTATGTGATGGTTGCTTCTCCTTTGCTGCTCTCACAATTTTCTCTTTATCTTTGACATTTGACATTTTGAGTAGTATGTGTCTTAGAGTACGTCTATTTGAATTTATTTGAATTGGGATGTGCTGTACTTGTTGGACATTGCATTTGTGAGAGTTGGGAAATTTTCAGCTATTATTTCCTCAAATACTCTTTCTGCTCCTTTTCCCTTCTCTTCTCCTTCAGGAACTCCCATGACACATATGTTGTTGTGTTTCCTGTTATCGTTCAACTCCCTGAACCCCTGCTCAATTTTTTCCATTCTTTTCTCTCTCTCTTCTTTAATGTCTTCAATTTCAGCTGTTCTGTCTTCAGTATCACTTATTCTTCCTTGTATCATTTTGAGTCTGCTGTTATATGCCTCTATTGTGTGTGTTTTTTTTTTAATAATTTTGTTTTTAATTTGTATCTCATTTATTTACTCATTTATTTAGGTACCAGAGGCCAGGGATTGAACCCAGGACCTCGTACGTGGGAAGCTGGCAGTCAACCACCAAGCCATGTCGGCTTCCCGGAGTTGGCTTTTTCATTTGTTTCACTTGTTGTCTGTTCCTGTCCTTTTAGGAGGTACCAGGAAGCAAACCTGGGACCTCCCATGTGGGAGGTGCTTGAGCCACATCTTCTCCCTCTAATGTGTTTTGTTTTTTTAAGATTTATTTATTTATTTCTCCCCTCCCCGCCCCTCATTGTTTTGTACTTGCTGTCTGCTCTCTGTGTGTTCTTCTGTTTCTGCTTGTCTTCTCTTTAAGCGGCACCAGGAACTGATCCTGGGATTTTCTGGAGTGGAGAGAGGCACTCAACTTCTTGTGCCACCTCAGCTCCCTGGTCTGCTGTGTCTCTTATTGTCTCTCTTCTGTGTCTCTTTTTGTTGCGTCATCTTGCTGTGCCAGGTCTCCATGTAGGCCAGCACTCCTGCATGGGCCAGCTCTCTGCTCGGGCCAGCTCACCGCGCAGTCCAGCCTCCCTTTCACCAGGAGGCCCTGGGAATTCAACCCTGGACCTCTTATATGGTAGATGGGAGCCCAGTCGCTTGAGCCACATCCATTTCCCCTAATCATTTTTATATTATGTAATTTTTAGTAATATCGTTGATGATCTTACTCTTACTAGGTTGCCAGCAAGAATACGGGCAGAGAATTAACTAAAGGTCAGATTTTCATGTATCAGGGGGTAGGGTTGACCACACCAAGAAGGAAATGGAGTATGTTCTTTTATCCTTGGGGCCTGTCTTCTCAGTTCCATGTCCAGAGTAAAGGTCCAGCAATGATCCTAGTCATGAGCACCTCCCTCACCCCCCAGTAACATGGAGTGAAGTCTCCAGATCTAAGCATGTCCTACTTTATAATGAACAGGGGAATCATGGGCTTTGGATCAGTCAACCTGGAGTTTAATCCCATTTCTGTGGTTACTAGCTTTGTGACTTGAGATGAGTCTCTCAATCTCTCTAGGTCTCAGAACCTTCATTTGTGAAATGAGTATATCTGACAGAGTTTGTGTGAATATTAATTGAGATAATGTGTGTAAAGTGCTTAGGATAGAGCCTGGCACACCGGATTCAACACACATAATCATAGGATTCTGCCCAGCACAGCACTTTACCCTGAATCATCAAGAAAAGGTTAAGTTACCATTCTATGGACTTGTTAAAAAGATACAGTGTTAAGATGATGGAGAATATATGTTAACTTTGTAAGAGATAAAACCACAGTTCTGGTATTTTAAAAGAAATAAGCTTTATGTCCAATAAGAAGTTTTTGTGGGATACATATTGGCATACTGTATGTGTTACTTAAACCAGCTAAACATACCTAAAACCCAACCCTCATTCATGTAAGGGGCCACACTAGAATTATTATGATAAACAAGCAGTCATAATAAGCAAGGAGATCATTGTCTCTGGATTGTAGAAAGTAAGTGTAGGCTGCAGAGTTTTAATAGACATTTTATGGGCTTCCTAAGTTCCAATAGCCCCCAGAAAGAATATTATGTTTTTTATTAACTTTTGATGGGGAGAGAGTCTATGCTTTTCATGCCTAAAGGGTCCATGACCCTCCAAGTTGTTAAGGATTACTGGTGTGTTGTTTGGAACTTGAGTGTGTTAGATGACTGAGTTTCTAATAAACGAATAGAGAGAAATATAAAATGGAGTTTAAGGAAACAGGGATGAGTAATTACCGGGAGACCATTTTTGTATTTAACACTTAGATGCTATGATTGCTATTTAAAAAATAAAATTTGCAAACCTGTTTTTGCAGTAATTAACTGATAAATCAGTAAGTTTAAGGTAGTTTTGGTTTAACATGTACACGTAATGCTTAATTGGATCTGGAAATTTTATTTTAGGATTATTATGAAGAGAACTTGGAAAGAACTAATTTCTTATGAAGTAATGGAAAGATCTATATCTAGGTCCATAAATTTTAAGTTGTTTTTCATGCCTGTTAGAAGCTTCTGGTGATCTAATCAGACTTATTCTTTATGAGATGGCATGGAGCCCAGTTCTTCTGACCTAAAACCTGGGTATACCAATGTATTTATATACCTTTACCAATATTGAATACTACACTTGATGAGACAATTGAGTGACAGGTTTCTTGGAATTTTTGTTATTATATAGAATTCTCCAAAATAGAATTTATAAGACTAAATATGAAAATGTGCAGTTTAAATGGCTTTAGTAAAAGCAAAGTAAATGTAATTTTATTTAAAATAATAAGAAATTATGTTAGATAATTAAATATGATTCAGAGCTGTCTGATGAAAAACTAGTGGTGCTCTTTTCACTTTCAGGCCTTATAGGAATGAATGCCCTCATAAGTCATCAAATTTAGCATGCATACTGATTGTGACAGTTCTCTATTCCAACTCCCTCATTGTAGGATAAGGAAGCTGAGTTCCACAGAAAGTGATTAATCCATCTCAGAGATTAGTGGCAGAACAAAGATTAGATACAGAGCCTCTTGATTTATAGACTGGTCTTTTCCATTACATCAGTCGTTCTCAAACTTCATGTGTGCCGGAATCCTCTTGCAGGGCTTGTGAAAACACTGATGGCTGGGCATCAGCCTGCAGACTCCAATTCTGTGGGTCTGGGGTGGGGCTTGAGAATTTGTGCTTCTGACAAGTTTTCAGGTGATGCTTAAGCTGCTGGTCTGGGGACTACACTTTAAGAACACTTGCATTACCTCTCAAATCTCCTGGGAGATAAGATCAAGGAAACCTGCACGGATTTATGTCAGCCTACCCTTTTCCCTGATACTCAGAGAGTAAGGGCTCTTGATTTTGTGTGTTAAAAACAGCAGTGCCCCATCAACAGTGATCAGATGAATAAAAACTTTGAAAAAAGGATAGAAATGGAGTATTTCTCAAAGAGAGTAATTTTCCCATTTTCAAGAATAATTTTTAGAGGTATTTCCAGAGATCAGAACTATTGCCCATGGGGGGCTGAGCTTGATCTGTGAAAGCCCCAGTCTCATCAGTGTTTTCGCTAAAATGGGGATGTCCAGATTGATTGTTGCAGTGCGTAGAAGCGAAACATTAATTCCAGTTTTGATGCTATGTGCTCTTCTGTTATTTTGTGTACTTAAGTGCTCCCTTTTTATATGTCATAATCTCATCAGGCCCTAGCACAATTACATGCACATAGGTGATGTTAATTATGTGTACACTGAATTGAATTAAAAAAGGGTAAGTGGGATCGGCAGCGGGTATAGCTCAGTGGTTGAGCATCTGCTTCCCACGTATGAGGTCCTAGATTCAATCTCTGGTACCTCCTTAAAAGAAATAAAAAAGGGTAAGTGAGAAGATAAGGTAGGCCATTTATCTGGTGAGACTTCTTTGTCCAAGGGAAAGTTACTCTGTTCTCTAGATTATCCCAACTACAGGTTTTTATGAACAATTATAATTTATTTAATCTGACTTAAGCATTATTTGCAGTTATTGGGATTGTTTAGCTCACTTATTGGGGAGACGTAGCATATGTTTATGTTAGAGTTAATGAGTTTGGCAGTTTGATATTATTTATGAATTCCAAAAATAGATATTGGATTGTATTTGTAAACTGTACCTCCAGGCATACTGGATTAATGATTAAGAGGTTTCACTTTTACTTGATTAATGATTAAGGCTTTGATTGGGCCACATCAGTGGGATGTTGCATCCTCACCCCCTTGGTGGGCGGAGACACAGAAATTACACCTCAGAGAAGGGAGTTTTGAGTTTTGAGCTGGAGCCTGGGAAGTAAGCACACAGAGAAGCAGAGCAGCTGAGCCTGGAGAGAATCGAACCCTGGGGAGAGAGGCAGAGCCAGTCACCTGATATCTACAGCTGGCCTTATGGAGAGAGCAGGGCAGCTGAGCCCAGAGAGAAACATGCCTCAAGAAGAGAGGAAACCAGGAAGCCTGAACTCTTAGCAGATGTCAGCAGCCATCTTGCTCTAACATGTGGCATCAGACTTTGGGGAGGGAAATAACTTATGCTTTATGGCCTAGTAACTGTAACCCAAATAAATACCCTTTATAAAAGCCAACAGATTTCTGGTATTTTGCATCAGCACCCCTTTGGCTGACTAATACAATGAGTGACCCCTCACAACCTTTTAAAAAAACTTTTTACTTTGACTTATGTTTAGATTAACCAAAAATACAGAAATGGTCCAGAGAGTTCCTATATACTTTTCACCCAGTTTCCCCTATTGTTAATAACTTACATAACCATAGGACAAATATCAAAACTAGGCAATTGCTACCTTATTTGAATTTGACCATCTCTATCTCTAGTGTCCTTTTTTCTGGCCAGGGTCCAGTCTAGGATTCCACATTGCATTTTGTTATCATGTCTCCATAATCTCTTCCAATATATCACAGTTCCTTTTAGTCTTTGTCTTTCATGACCTTGATGTTTTTCAAGAGTGTTGGCACAAAATATTGTAGAATGTCCCTCAATTTGTCTGAGATTCTTTTATGATTAAATTGAGTTAAGCATTTCTGGCAAGAGTAACTGCAGAGGTGAAGTTTGCCATTCCCATTGCATCCCTTCAGGAGGACCTTGATAGAGACATGTCTTATTGCTGGTAAAAGGTAACTTTGATCTCTTGGTTGAGGTGGTGTCTGTCTGTCGGCTTTCCCTTTGTGATTAATGATGCTCATAACTTTTCTGATGTTGGTACAGAAGTTTAAAAGAAATTAATGTATGTTGGAAATTTTTGAGCCTGACCCTAACTGTGAGATGTTTTCTATCTTGGGAGGCTTTGTTACTAGCACCAAACATAGCATGGAAGGGTGAAGGTGTAGGCTGTTGGAAGAACAGCTATTTGCTCAAGAAATTGTACTTGGCATTGATCAGTCTTAGTGTTGAATTGGCAGCAGTATTTTCCCAATTCTTTTGCTTGTGGTTTTGCTGTCTCACACCTGTCCTCCAGTGTATGGCTTTTCATAACTATGTTGTATTCCTTAAAACTTTCCATAGAGCATATTTGTGGAAGATGAATGTACTTCAGTTCATCACAAGGTAGTTGCTCTAAGTATTCTATTTCTTCCTCATTGGAATTTAGTCCATAGAGCTGTGTAGTAATGTTCTCTTTATAGATCATGTTGGTGAAATTGCTATATATATCATATATACACACACATTGTCTCTCTTCTCCAAATGCATATCCTTTGTTTTTTTTAAAGATTTATTTATTTTATTTACTCCCCCAGTTGTTTTGCGCTCACTGTCTGCTCTCTGTGCCCATTTGTTGTGTGTTCTTCTGTGTCTGCTTGTCTTCTCTTTTGGGCAACGCTGGGAACCAATCCTGGGACCTTCCGGAGTGGGAGAGGGGCACTCAATCTCTTGTGCCACCTCGGCTCCCAGGTCTGCTGCATCTCTTATTGTCTCTCTGTGTCTCTTTTTGTTGTGTCATCTTGCTGTGCCAGCTCTCTGCACGTGCAGGCAAGCACATCTATGTGGGCTAGCACTCCTGCGTGGGCCAGCACTCCGCATGGGCCAGCACTCCTTGTGGGCCAGCACTCGGCGGGGGCCAGCTTGCCACATGCACCAGCTTACCTTCACCAGGAGGCCCTGGGAATCGAACCCTGGACCTCCTGTATGGTAGATGGGAGTCCAGTTGCTTGAGCCACATCCGCTTCCCTGCATATACTTTTAATATCTCAACCAGAGTGTTTTAGTTTGCTAAGGTTGCTGATGCAAAGATAGCAAAAATGGGTTGGGGATTTATTAGGGTAAGAGCTTCTGAGGCTGTGAAAATGTCCAGATCAAGGCATCATTAGAGATGCTTTCTCACCAAAGGTCGGCTGCTGGCCAGATCCTGGCCTTCTGCCATGTGGCAAAGCAAAATGGCGGCTTCTTGCTTCACGCCTGCTCTGCTTATTCCAGCCTCCAACCTGTTTCTCAGCCTCTCAGGGTTTCTCTGTCAATGTGCAGTCTTCTCTTTCACATGATAGGGTAAAATGGCAGCTGTTTTTCCCTGTGTGTTTTTGCTTCCAGTTCTCAATTTATATAAGGCCCCTGCAAGAGGGCAGAGACCCAAACTGAGTCACACCTCACTGATGTAGTCCAATCAAAGGCCCTAAAGCAATCTAATCAAGCAATCTAATCAAAAGGAACCTTAATGCAATCGAAGGGACCCCATGCCCACAGGAATGGATTAGTTTAGGAACATGATCTTTTCTGGGGTTCACAAAACTTCAAACTGTCACACAGAGTAAACTGGAAGGTATATATTTGATCTGTCTTTTCCAAAACCTTGTAAGCTCCTTGGAGGCAGGGATCTCTTTTAGTTTACAGTGACTTGTTTGGTTCCTGGCATACACAAGGCATTAAATAAATATTTGATGAATAAATGAGTGT
>PVKH010038032.1:0-11386 GCA_004027955.1 Chaetophractus vellerosus | reverse complement strand
GGCTTCCGCTTTCGCGGGCAGCAGCTCCGCTTTTCATGGGTGACCTTGCCATGCCCATGGGGGCTCAGCCCTGCCCGTGGCGGCTTTTTGCCTTGCCCACGGCGGCTCTGCCCTGCCCACGGCGGCTTGCCTTTCTCAAGGCTGTCTGCCCGCTTGGAGAGGTCCCCGGGAACCGAACCCAGGGCCTCCCATGTGGTACACCGGCGAGCTCTTTATCCACTGAGCTATCTAGCCGGGCCTGTCCTAGACTCTTATAAAAAGTCTCCACACAGGGGATAAAATTGTCCATCTTCTTAATGAGATGTAGGATGTGTATATGCAGGCATGCATAAGCGTCTTTTCCTAAAAGACTGCAAATCAGTGAAGTGCCAGTCCCAAGAGGCAGGGAAAGGCTTCTAGCTATTCATACTTCCTAGTGCCTGAATCACTGCCTGCTCACAGTGTAAGTACTCTGTAAGTGTGTAATATTGACTAAGTTTAATATAAATAGAAATGACATGAACAATTTAAACCAAAAGAAAATGTATTTCTTTAGGCATATATTGTTCCATGAAAAACTTCAAAAATAACCTTTATTTTAGTTTATAAAGTAACAAATAGTTTTAATGACTTTAGTAAATATAGATAAATAGAAAAAAATGTAAAGACAGATTAGAACCCTTTGCATTTTAAAATACAAAGCCAGATATCACAAAATTTAGCTCAACTGATTGAGAGTTACATCACAGCAAAATTCTGAAGTTGACAAATTTATCTTCAGAACCTCTTACCTCCTCAGCACACAATGCATTTCCCCCATTTTTTTTGGTTGTTTTTTGTGACTCATTTTCCCCCTCCCCTAGTTTTCTAGTGCCCTTTCCACATTCTCCTCCCCCACTTTCCAAAATCTTCATTTTCCAAAATGTAAAAGGTTACCCTCTCCAGAGGTATCTATATTTAAGTGTGAACCAAAGCCTTAGGCTAGAAGTTTCAACCTTAAAAATGGAATTTAGGGAGTTTGAGAGGACTGAGGGATAACAGAGTAAGTAGGGTACCAGCGTCTTCCCATTCCATGTCACCTACTCATCTTATGATTAAGAAACAGCCTATTTGATTATTTTTCTGAATAACGGTAAAACAATCACCTTAGTTAGCTGTAAAAATGACTCATACCTAGATCTCTAGTTTAAGAGCCAGATACCCATCAAATGCACTTTGAATTCCAGCTAGCCACTGTGCAGATAAGAGAGCTGCTGGTCACCAAGCGGTCAGGGGCTTGCCCAGGCCTAGAGTTCGTATTAAACTGGCTCTTCCTGGCAATGAGATTTGTGGGTAGGCAATGACTCACTGCCATATTGAAATGACCAATTTAAGGATCCCGCTCCCTCCAGGATGTGTGAAGTTTTTGTTTTCGTTTTGTTTTTTTAATCCCAGAAAATGAAAACTGTAGCTTTCTTTAACAGAAGGTTACAACAAAACAGCAGCCAAAGCATGCCTGGCCATGGTGGATAGGTGGGTTGGAACTGTCTTTGAGTCTGGACTCCATGCACGCTGCCCACCTGCCCTGTCTTTTTTTTTTTAACTTTTATTGAAGTATATCATTCATACATGAACATACATAAGAAATAAGTGTATAGTGAAAGTTGCGAACTTACAAAACAAACATGCATAACATCATACAGGGCTCCCATACATCACCCCACCACCAATACCTTGCATTGTTGTGAAACAATGAAAGAATTATGAAAGAATATCATCAAAATATTATTACAGTACTAACTATAGTCCATACCTCACATTTGCTGTATTTTCCCCCAACCCACCCTATTATTATTTTTTTTAATTTATTTACTTATTTATTTACTTTTATCCATTCCATGCACCCCCGTTTTTGCTGTTTTTATGTCCATTCGCTGGGCAATTCTCTGTGTCTGTTTCCTGCTCTCTCTCCTTATCCTTCTCCTCCTATATCCACCAGAATTCGATCCTCGGAAATTCAGGTGTGGGAGAGAGGTGTCCTACCACCTGCACCACCTTAGTTCTTGTTTTTTTGGTGCATCTCATCTTGGCTCTCCCTTGTGTCTCTCACCTGTTATGCCATCATCTTGCTGTGTGGTGCGCGGGGCCTGGGGGGCTTACCCGCTTGCAGCGCCTGACAGCGCACCTGCGCACGGGGCCTGGTGGCCCACAAGACTTCTATATTTTCCTTTTTTCTATTTTTACTGGGAGATGCCAGGGATCGAACCCAGGTCCCTCCATATGAGAGACGGACGCCCAACCACCCAAGCCACATCCATCCCCCTGCTATATCTCTTAAGGTTGACCAAAGATACCTAGAGTTACAGTCATTTCCCATACAGGATGGTCATATAATAAATCAGGCTTGGTTTATCACCGGCATTCTAAAAGCCAGATCTAGGGAGAAAAACTAGGTCTGGGGGACACATGCATGGTTCCTAATATAGCGAATGTTTAGCCTACCCTGATTATCACAAAATCAGGACAGCGAGGATATTCGCATCTACCTGCCCTGTCTTAATATAATTAGGGCAAAAAGAACTGGTTCCCCTGGATTCTGGGAGCTTCTCTTCCTATTGTAGCTCAAAGGCTGAGTAGGGAAATTAGGACAGTGATCCAGGGGGAAACATACTGCTGTTGGAATGGGTGGCATCGAGGAGCTTTTTCACTTTGGAGGGTTTATAATTATTTTAGAGCCTATGTTTTCCAAAACAGCAGCCTATGTCTTGCCAACCCAGGAGCCTTAACTGTCCATCAAATAAAAAGTAGCAGAGAGGTAACTTAATTTCTTGATTCATTTGTATAAATCCTCTACCTTTAAACCCTAAAGATATGGTGAATAACAATAACATACCTAAACCTTTGTGCAAAAGACAGTGAATGACTATTATCAGTCACATAGGGTGCTTGAGTTGGCCAATCAACTCTGACAAAATAGCTTAAAATGTCTTTATATTACATGACCAACCATGAAATATCCTGGCTTAAAAACAGTGTAGTTATGTGTGTGTGTGTGTATATATATATATATATATTTAAAGTATGTTCAGATGTGATTCTTAAAGGTAGAAAAATAATATTCTGTTTCTACCTAAAATTTAGATACTCACTTCATCATAGATCTAAGACTATTTTGATATTACATGGAAAAATATTTATTATACCTATAAATATTTTATTTTTGTTCATAAATTATAATGTCAAACATGTTAAATTTAGATAAAGAATTCAGACTGGCTAATAGCTGTGTGTCCAGAGGGGGGAAGTCGACCTCTGCTCGTAAACTCACACATTCAGCATTCCATCTATGCTGGCTCAGTTGGTTAGCTCTTCATGCCAGTGAACTTGTGAGTTTGATGCCAACATAGGCTGGTAGAAGTAATTTCTTTTGTGCGTATACAGTGAAGGGCTAATTCCCAACCAGTCCTCCATGAAATGTAATGTTATAATAATAACAGCTGTGGCAGTTTGATTATTTATGAATTCCAAAAAGAGGTATTGATTATCTTTGTAAACTGGTCTGTTCCTCTGGGCATAATACCTCTTTGACTGTATTAAATTCAGAGGTTTCACTTTTACTTTATTAAATCAAGATTAGGGCTTTGATTCAACCATGTCATTAGAGTGACTCAGAGTTGAGTCCCCACCTCTGGTGGGCTACATAAAGGGACACTCAATCAAGAACACAGAAATATATACACAGAAGCAGATATGGGAGAACAGAGGAAGGGAGCTCCAGAGATACGGAAGAGGATCCTGCAGCCTGGGGAAGAGAGATGAACCATTCGTCTGATGGTTTATAGCTGACTTTGTGAAGAGAACAAAGCAGTTAAGCCTGGAAAGAAATGAGCCCTCCAGCCTAAAGCTGAGATTGGAAAGAGCCGGGACCATGGGAGCCTTAAAGGGAAAGAGGAAGGCTGAATCCTGGCAGATGTCACCCGCCATCTTGCTTTAATATGCGGCAATAGACATTGATGAGGAAGTACCTCTTATGGTAAATTGAGTTGGACTCTTTAAGGCCTTGTAACTTTAAGCTTTTACCCCAAGTACCCTTTATAAAAACCATAAGATTTATGGTACTTTGCATCAGCACCCATTTGGCTGACTAATACAATAGGCAACATGGCCTACCGTGGGCCAGGCACTGTTTGAGATACTTTACGCATATAAACTCACTGAATCCTCATAATCCTATGAGAGAAGTACTATTATTTTCTCCATCTTACAGATGAGGTAATTGAGGCAGAGAGATGTTCCGTGACTCATCCAAGGTCAAACAGCCGTGGCAATTCTGGTTTTCAAGCCCATGACGATGGGCTCCAAAGTCTGTACTCTCAACCATTTGCCTGTGCATGCCTCATATATGGGAACCCAGGGGGGTAAATCATGCGGATAGGTCTTACAAATCCTCCATCATTACCCATAAAACTCTCCGTGTACACATACATCCCACTAATAAGTTGCTCATGCCTCTGTGCATCGTCTCCCAAATAGGTGACAGCATACAAGGGTGTGTCACGTCAACGCTGTGCTAGGATTTATTTTCCTCCCTGCCGAAAACAATAACATATGACTTTTCAATGATAAAAGCAAGCAACCTAGTGTTTACCACAAGCCAAATGCTAATCTACACATCTTCCTTTTAAAAATAATATTTTAAAAGTCAAAGCACCCTATCAGGCAGGTTCCATTATTATGTCAATTTTACAGATGAAGAAATTCAGCACTTTCAGGCCAAACACCCAGTGCATGGTTGCGTGCTGTTAATATGCAGCCGGTCGGGGACTCTTACTTCAGAACCTTAGCTATTTGTCACGTAGTTCTGTCCCTTTGTGGGGTACTTGGAGCCCAGAGTGGAGGCAAGACACCGGAAAACTGTTATTCCTAAATTCCTTATTCCAGTACTGTTACGCCTCACCTGTCTGGAATTAGTGGTTAGCAGGTTGCTCTATAAGAAGACACTCTCCACCCTGCTGAAGCTACACTTTGAGACCACCTGAACCAATTATTTTGCAGAAAACGTTCTCACTTTTCAGCTTTCTTAAACAAACCATAAACTTTTCATTTTCTCCATCCTTAAGAGATATCCCCACTGCTTACTGTAGAGTATTTAAAGGCAATAGTACCTTGAAGGCATTGTTTTTGAGTTCCTGAGTCTACTTTTCAATTTTATTAATTTAATGTCTTCCCCTTTTATTTTTTTGTAGTTGTTCGTGAACTTGACTCAATGTTTCTAAACTGCTTTGAGTTGGGCCACCAGATAAATCAGTCGACTCAGAGAGACATCCCAAAAGGCTTACCTGATTAGGCTCCTCAAGGTAATTTACCAACTTCCCTGTTTGCGGAGTTTTCTAGATGGTGACTTTCCTCAAAAAGTCATCTTTGGAGAAGGTAATTGTCACTGTGATTTCTTTTTCTTCCACATGAAGAACTGACACTCTGGATTATGGATTGGTAAAAATTACTCAATGAGGGTGATACACAGCTATGATAATAGGGAGTACTCCCTGATTACAGATGTAAAAATAGTCCTGACTTCTTGTCTCCTAAAGATGCATGGTAAAAGGAATGAGATGGACTTTTTCTTCCCTCTTGGCTTTGACAACAAACTAGGTAAAATTCCCCTTATAATGAAAGTTCACTTGGTCTTTTAAAGACTTCCAATAAATATGAAAATGCAGCTAAATCTATTTTTTAAATATTTGCTTATTTTGATTTACAGAGTGTTAGAGGTAATCATAATCGCCAATTAAAAGAAGTCCAATCTCCTAATTTTATAAATGAGGAAATTTGTGTCCTAAGAGGAGAAACGATAATGCCAAAGTTCTACATGGCAAAGCTGTAATTACAGCCTAAATCTCTGCATTCCCAAGGCCTTTTGACTCAGCTGCTTTAAATTGATTTGAAAATAAAAGAGAAGACCGTGTTCCTTAAGAACTGGGCATCTCTGGGAAGATGAGGACACCTATATCAGAGAGGGACTATTTTACTAGCCACTGTTAGTATTTAGTATTGGGGAGGTGTTATTTAGTAATTGGGAGTAAATAACACTTTGGAATATTCATTAAGTTAAGTTTATAACTCTGCCCTCTCCTTTACCCTTGTCTTCCTTCCTCTTCATTTTCCAAAGTGCATTGGGAATTATGGAAAGGGCCAAATAAAATAGGTTAGTGAGTAGGAGAGAAGATTAAAGAACAGAGAAAATACAGCAATATTTTAATGAAAGGACTAGTTCCACAGGAAAACTTCTCAATATTTTTATAACCTCCTGGTTTTGTGTATAAAAGGAGTTAGTGATTGAGAACAATTAGGCATAGGAAATCCCTTACTTTCATGTGGTACTTTATGTTCAGGAGAACATTATCAATTATTTAAAGGGCCACTTGAGTGATTATCCTTCACTGTTCACTTTAGAAGCAAACTTTTAAATTTAGCCCCATTAATCAATTTACTCAATTAGATTTTCATTTCTGCTGAATATGCAGTTAAAAACAGAAATTCTCCACTTTCTTTTCTTCTCTTCTCCCTAATAAATAAGTAAATAAAATCATTTTGAAAGACAACAGTCTTTCAGATCTTGACTTTCTTTCTAAAGATTCACGAAGCTTCATGCCTATGATTTCTTTCCCTACTGTGGCCAGTCAGGTTTGTCTTCATAAGAAAGAGATCAGATCAAGTCCTTCTCAAAACCTCTGATAACTCTCTCTTGCCCAGAAAAGTGCAGAAAAAATTCAACTTCCTTGGTGGAGCATTTAAAGTTCTATTAAATTTCTAAATCTACTTTTCCAATCTCAACCCTACCTAAATGCTTCTCCACTTCCCTGGTCTATCCTGACTTTCCACCACACTGGACTACCCACTATTTACTGAACATTGTCAGGCACTCAGGCAGTCTTTCTCCCAGAATGCCCCTTTCTGGAGAAAAACCTTGCTTGCCCTTCAAAGCCCACAACAAAGATGGCCTCCTCCACAGCTCTGATGTGAAGTAATCCCCCCTTCTCTGCACTTCCAGAGCTCTTTACTCATCCTTCTCCTCTGGCACTTATCATTTCCCCATGTTAGCAGTGCTTTCGTGGACACTTTGTCTTCCTCAGTAGACTATTACAATCTTTGAAGGAAATAATCACATCTTAATTTTGTTTAGGTCTCCCAAACCCTCAGGATTTTGCACAGAACTATGGGCAGAGTGGAACTTGATAAATGCTTGAAAAATGCTTTTGAAAAGCAAACAAGACAATGAGAGGCATAGCTGACTGTGGCCAAAATGAGATGTAGCATTTTCTATCACCACATACTGTTCCTTTTTTTAAACCCCCTCACAACTTCATCCAGGTTTCTCCTATAAAAAAGGAAAATCCTGATTTACCCATCCATACTAATATTAGAAACTTAACACCCTTTCCTTCTTCTGTAAAACAAAAGCACTTTGAAAAGGAACCCAAAAGAATAGCATAATCCAGAAAAGGGATTCCATCCTAGCAGAAGGAAAAATATTTGGGGGGAAGGGGCGTCCTGATGCCGCTAAACATGCTATTCACTTGGTCTTTGTCTATGGTGAAAACTTCCAGGAAGAACAGGAGTGCTTGCTTTTGGCATAAAGCTTGAGTGATGGTTGCTCGTTACAAGCCTAATACTATCCCTCCAGCTGCCAGTGAACATGGTGTCTTTCCCCTGAGGAAATAATGGGTTTCCTTTTCCTTATTAACAACAATGATATTTTATATCTTTAATGCATGCAGGTTAGGAAGTATTTTTTCATATATCGTCTTACTCAATCCTCTCAATCACCTTATGAAGTAGTCATCAATCATTTTTATTTTCATTTTTATTTCAATAAGAAAGTGAGTGTAGCAGTTTGGCATTATTTATGAATTCCAAAAATAGATGTTGGATTATGCTTGTAAACTGGTCTGTTCCTCTGGGTGTGTTTGAATTATGATTAGGGCTTTGATTGGGCTACATCATTAGGACTCAGAGATAAAAGTACATGGTAGAGCAGAGGAGTTGGTTGGAGTTTTGAGTTGGAGTTCTGATGCTGAGTTTTAATGCTGGAGCCTGGGGAAGTAAGCACACAGAGGAGCTTGGTCGTGAGGAAGGAGAGAAGGCCCCAGGAAAAGAGACAAGCTGTTTGCCTGACAGTTCACAGCTGGCCTTGTGGAGAGAGGCAAAGCCTAGGGAGCCTCATAGTCCACAGCTGACCTTGCGGAGGAAACAGAGGCACTGAGCCCAGAGAGGAATAGAACCCTGGGAAGAGAGGAACCCAAGAAGCCTGAACCCTGGCAAACATTGGCAGCTGTCTTGCTCCAACACATGGCAACAAACTTTGGTGAAGGAAGAAACTTATGTTTTATGGTCTGGTAACTGTAAGCTTCTACCCCAAATAAATACACTTTAGAAAAACCAACCTATTTCTGGTATTTTGCATCAGCACCCCTTTGGCTGACTAATACAGTGAACATCAGTAAAGTTAAGGGATTTGCCCAAATTATTAAACAGAAGGAGAACACAGATTTTCTCACTCCTTGACCAGCACTCTTTCCCCATATTTTTTGTATGGAATTTCTGTTCTGAAATTTCCATATAATGAAACTTATGAAAAACATTATAAATTGGTGAGAATATACGGAAAGAAGTCAGACTCTTTCAGGAAATGATAGATAATGCTCAGCTAATACTTACGATTGAAAAATCAAAAGAAAGAACTATTACTTTTCTTTTTTTATATATTGCTAGTGTTTTAGGTTAATCATAAAATCTTCAACTGGAAGAAAAGGGGGTAATTGTTTTTTTCCTTCTCTGTATGTTGTAGACTTTTAAAAACCCATTTTTTCTTCAGTGCTTCTTTCTGACACAACTCTCTAGTGTGGGGACCAATTTGGGGGAACTAGATAAACTGAAGTAGTTCCGTGTGATAGAAGTAGAAGATTGTGACAGAGGAGTGCATTTCCATTAGGCTTCTTAATCACAAACCATTTCAGAAAGTGCTGTGCCATCTTGCTGTGTGTGTGGGAGGGAAAATAATGCTTTTCTGATTTACAAAGTGCCCCATTTGATTTTATTTTCCATTTGCTTTTTTATTGAGTATAGTCCACCTTCTCAACCAAAACAAAAGGTATTAGATGTCTTTTGCAAAGTTGGAAAGACAAAGCATGAACAATAAAAAGCAAGAGGAACAAGTTTCCATAGTGAAACTGCCTAGCGCTTCCTAAGTTTTACTACCTAGTTTTAATTCACTTGTATCAGTCAGGATTGAGTTTGACTGCTCTAACAGAAACCCAACATTAGTGATTTAACCAAATAGGATTCAGGAAATAAAGTCAAGAGGTAGGCAGTCTAGAGCAGGTTGAGCAATTCAACAATAGCAATGAACCCAGACTGTCTCCAGCTGCCTGCTTTGCCATACTGAGTGTAGATTTAGACCTCATGGTGGCAAGATGGTTATTCCACTTCTAACCTCATGTTTGCTTTCCAAGTAGGAAAAAGAGCTAACAAGGAGGAAAGAGTAGCACTTAAATCAGGAAAGTAAAACTTTCCCACAACTCTCTCTGGGTTAAACGGCTGTGTCATTGGCCAGAACTACCACAAGGCCATTGCTAACTACAACATAAGCTGGGAAGTATAGATTATAGATTTGTAGCTGGGCACATTGTGGCCTCAAATAAAATGGGAGTTCTGTTACTCAGGTAGATGGGAAGAATGGGTATTGGGTAGGCAACTAGTATTGTTTGCTATGGAACTTGATGGACTAAAGACTCCCAGACAGTGTCAAACTTAGAATAAGTAGAATCAAAGGTCATTTCATTCATTCACTTATTTGCTCATTCAACAAATACTTAGTGAATACATAGTATATGGTAGGTACAACACCGTTCTCCAGGAATACAATTGTGAGGAAAACGTTTTGGTGGTATTAATCAAATAATTTCTCTAAATATAATATAATTACAAATTAAGAAAAGTATCATAAAAACAAAACAGTGGAAATTCTTGGGGAAAAAATGGTCAGAATGAGAAATAAAATAGTCTGACAGTGAAACTGTGACTTTTTGTGGTCTGTGACTCAACTGTACTATCTGGATTCAACATAACAGACTTGATGGGTCCCCACAGTTTCTAAAAATCAGACAGACTTTGGGCTCAGCCATGGGCCCACTTTAAACTCCTTGGGTTTCTCAAAGTCTGCAAAACGCAGAGAAGGGAACATCAATTACCCTCTTTTCTTCCAGTTGAAGATTTTATGATTAACATAAAATACTAGTAATGTAAATGCTGAACTGAAAAAAATCAAGGACTTGTTTAAAATGGCCAGTCACTCCTTTTGAAAGCTGGTAGCTTTTGCCTTTGTAAGTCCCATCCTTGCCTTTGGTTGGAGAGATGGTATAGCCAGGCCAGGGGCTGCTCTCCTTCTATAA
The DNA here is from genome assembly GCA_004027955.1 of Chaetophractus vellerosus. Taxonomy (NCBI): domain Eukaryota; kingdom Metazoa; phylum Chordata; class Mammalia; order Cingulata; family Chlamyphoridae; genus Chaetophractus; species Chaetophractus vellerosus. Next base: position 977 of record PVKH010038032.1, on the reverse strand, counting down.
CACCCACATACAAGTCAATCCTCAGTGCTTTAAAATAATCATCTCTGAGCTATATTCTTTGATAATTATTCTGGCTCCATCCAACAAGCTTACACCCTCTGTACTGAGTGAGGTTTTTCCTGCCTTGCCTAGCAGTAAAGTCTGCTTAACACTCACTACAGCTGAGAGCTTATTCTGCCTTCGGCAAGGAAACACAAGATGCTTACTGAGACTGGGGGTTCAGGCAGGCTTTCCTGAAGCAATGACATCTGAGCTAAGATGGGAAGAATGTGAGAGCACTTAAGTAGAGGGCTGTGTGTGTGTGGTGGTATTCCAGTCAGAGGGAAAAGTGTGGCTAAGACCTGGGTGTAGAACGAAGGGGAGTGGTGAGAGAAGGGGTTTGAGAGTTAAGTAAGAATCAGATGGTACATGGCATTAAAAGTAGGGTCATCATGAAATATGTCCAAACTGGGACATTTCTGAGAGCAAGGGGACACTAGTAATAACAACACTGGGACAGTAGGCATAAAAGGGGACTGCCTCAGGAAAACCGTGATATGTGGTGATATTATTTAAAAGACAAATTAAGGATTTTAAGTTTTATCCTAAGTGGGAAGAGAAGCCAAAGAGGGATTTTAGGCGTGCAGGGTGGTGTGGCCAGCCCTGCATTCTGTAAGGTAGGTAAGGTGGATGTTGAGCAAAGCCTGTGACTACAAACATCTCCTCCCACCTCTCCAACTGCTGGGAACCTTATCATTAGGGGGCGGTCTTCCTTTGGGCTAACCGGACTTGCTGTCCACTCACAGCCCTTCAGGCACGCAAGCGGGTCCCACATACGCTTCTCTTGCCTACTATGCCTTACTCTGCTCTTACTGCCATTGCCCTAAATTCATGCTAATTTACTATCTCATAAAGGTTTGGGTCAAATCTTCACATGACTGGACTTCATCTTTCCTACTAGATGGCAGGGTTTTGGGGCTAAGGCAGTGTTACTGGAG
>PVKH010038031.1:0-11380 GCA_004027955.1 Chaetophractus vellerosus | reverse complement strand
GAAAGAAAATATTATCAAATTTTATGAAAGTGTATGGTCTAAAATGTAAATCATGGTGTAGACTGTTGACCATGTTTAGTAACTATGTTTCACTATCTGTGTATCAGTTATAACAACGCTATCATCCACATATAAAAAGGTAGTAATATGGGGGGGGAGGAAAGGGGAAGAATGTTAGGTATATGAGAGTCTCCTGTATTCTGTGTGTAACTTTGCTGTGACCTAAAACTTCTTTGAAAACAAAATGAAAAATTGTGAGACACTGGGGAATGAGAGGGGGAAGGTGCCACAGTACAGACAGGACACCAGATATTGCAGTGATGAAAGACAAAATGTCAAAAAAAATGTTTAATTTTTTCAATATTTTTCATTTTTTTATATCCCAAACTTTTAATTTTATTTTATTTTTAATTTTTTTAACTTTTTATATATTTTATCCCTTATATTTAAACTTACCATTATTATTTCATTTGTATTTGGCTATTGTAATGTCTTCATCTTTGAAGAGGCTTTGGATCACAGAAGGGTTACAACTGAGGTGGGGGAGGATCGTTAGTACGGAGTTCAGGGACGGGAGATGCATGGGAGGAAGTTCACCTGAGCATACATATAAGGTATACAAAAATGTTCAAATGTTCACAGGGCACTGTCACAGTGGGTGGAGACCCACACAATAAATGAGAGAATACTGAATTCCCATCCTAGAGGGCTCAGCCACATTCTCTAAGGGAGCAGCAACAGTCCCCCAAGTGCAGGGGCAGTGACTGGTGAAGGAGGATGATCCACTGATGGGGTTATGATATTGATGATTAGGCTTATGAGTCTTTGCTCTTGAAATTGAAACTTAGCCTATTGTTATGGGGTGCCTAAGGGTTGCCTCCTGAGAGCCTCTTTGTTGCTCAAAGGTGGCCTCTCTCTAAGCCAAACTCAGCATATGAATGCATTACCTTCCCCCCAGCTTGGGACATGACTCCCAGGGATGAGCCTCCCTGGCATTGAGGGATTGCTACCAAGTACTAACTAGCATCGCAACTGGAAAAAGATCTTTAATAAAAGGAGGGAAAGGTAAAGAAAATGAGTTTATATGGCTAAGAGACTTCAAAGTGAGTCAGGAGATCATCCCAGAGGTAACACTTACACACATCTCAGCAAGATTTCATAGACTTCCAAAGTGGATACTACCCAAATAGTGGGGCTCCTGAGGGCTCTGGAGATACCCAGGTCCCATGGGCAGGACGGATGGCTCTGGAGTTTGGCAAATTCCCAGTGGGCCCTCTACTTTGGAGTTTGTGCTCCTGAGAGTAACAGAGTTGTACTCAATTATGTCTTCTGTACACATGGCTCATCTGTCCCTTCTATTTAAACCTATAACCTATGCTGGAATTTGTAGGTGTACATCCAGGGACTAGAGTCTTTGGGTTGTCCATGTGCCAGCTGGGCCCAGAAGTTCGGTAGAGATGCAACACCTACTCTACAGCTCATTGGACTCACCCAGAACAGCTGGCGGGGAGATGATGATGGACAACAGCCATCCCAGGGAATGGAGACAGTCTGCAGCTGCAGGCAGGATAGTCCCATCCATCTTCCCCATGGGATATAAGCCCCCTTACATTTGGAGGTGGAGGAGACATCACCATCCCAGAATCCCCAGAATTGGGGGAAGAGCTATGGACTAGAGTGGACTTACTGGTATTCTACTATAGACATATTGTGTTTCTACCAATGGAAGAAATGACAACATTGATGTGGAGCCAGTGGCTACTGGAGGCTCTGGGGGCAGGGAGAGGGAAAAACAATTGTATTACAGGGGCTTTTTTGGGACTTGGGAATCATCCTGAATGACATTGCAACAACAGATATAGGTCATTTTATATCATCACATAACATGCAGAACTGTGTGGGAGAGAGTGTAGACTACAATGTGAACTATGGTTCATGTTTAATGGCAAAGCCCCAGGATGTGTTTATCAATTGCAATGAATGTGCCACACTAATGAAGGATGTTTATGTGGGAGGTTGTGGGAGGGGTGGGAAGTGCAGCATATGGGAATCCCTATATTCTTTGTGTAACATTTATGTAATCTAAGTATCTTTTAAAAATTAAAAAAAAATTTAAAAAACAAAGAAAGAGAAAGAAAGAAAAGAAAAGAAAAAAGAGAAGAAAGGAAAAAAGATTAAGCATCCTCAGGGCTGGCTTCATGGGTGTGCAACCAGGGCAGTCACACAGGGCCCCTGATCAGAAGGGTCACTCACCTGGGGTTTAATGCTCTGTGGTCACTGTCTTGAAATTCTTAAATTTTATCTTTGAATGTGTGCTTGTACGAAGTCTGATGGGTCAGGGGTGCATGCTTGGAGCATGGAGCCTCGGCGCATGCACAGTCCCGCCTCGCACTAGCTCCCGGGGACAGATTCTTGGCTGCTGACTCCCTTAACACCTGGAGGCCCAGGCCCCCTCTGCAACCCCCCAGTGGCTGTTGCCATCCTCCTCAGCCCCTGGCCTCTCACCCACCCCAGATCCAGGTACCTAGCACATCCCAGTACACAGGTTGCAATACCCTTGTGAGTGGCCCATCTGTGGGCCCATGGAAAGGGGAGGTGTCTGGTTCCACTTCCCCTCACCTGGCTTAAGCAAGGCACATGGTCCGGCATGGTAGGAGGGGTCGCCCTCAGCCAGTGAGCTGTAGAAACCTGTGCTTGTGCCCCACAGTCACAGGGCAGGCTTGCCAGGTGCCTGTGATGGTTTGCACTTCTGAGTGTCCCTCAAATAACAAATAAATAACACCATGACAGGTGGAAAGTGGAGAAAAATGGAAAAAGCTTTATAATTTTGTACCTCTAATGGTTTGAAGCTGGATGGACCCCAGTAAATCATGTTTTTAGAGTTGATCCATTCCAATGCGTGTGACCTCTTGTAAGTGGGGCCTTTTGATTAGGTTACTTCAGTAAGATGTGGCTCAGGGTGAAGTCCTTTATAAGAAAATGCAATTCAGAGAGAGGTAAGAGAAAGCAACTGAAGCCTGAAGCTGGAAGCAACAAATCCTGGAAGAGAAGGGAGAGACCAGCAGGTGCCACCATATGCCTTGCGATGTGCTTTGCCATGTGACAGAGGCATCCAGGATCACCAGCAGCCAGTTCTTGGGGAGAAAGCATCACCTGATGGTGGCTTATTTGGACATTTTCACAGCATCAGAACCATAAGCTTGCAAGCAAATAAATCCCCATTGTAAAAGCCAACCCGTTTATGGTATATTGCTTTCAACAGCCTAGCAGACTAAAACAGCACTCCTTTCTGCTTTTTGAACAAGAGGCCCCACATTTTCATTTTGCACTGAGCTCCACAAATTATGTAAGTCATAGCCTTCACTGATCTGATGTTTGGTAGCCCTCTCTGCCACATGGACTTATTCACTGGCCAGCTTTCCCCACTGGACCTTCCCCACTACCAAGTTTCTTTGATTTTCCTCACACTCCCGTAGACGCTTCTCATCTCCCTCTTCTGTCCTACTTTCCTCTCAATCCTTCTTCCTTGAACCCCAAACACCAAATTACCATGCAGAATTTGACATTTCTTTTTCCATTTCTGCCTTCCAGATTGAGTTCCGGCAACCAAGCTTTTCACAACCAAATGAGTTACCAAAGTTTTTGTGAAACGAAACAACAACAAAACACACACACACACACATAAACAGGTTTCCTTCTGGCAGAAAGTCTACTACCAGTTTTTAAGATATCAAGATTTTTCTTTCCTCATTGTGTATATATATAAATCACCAATTACTTTTCAGCAGCACTTACCAACACGTCACATTCCTGTGGCACATTAGTCCCACAAGAGGAAGGAAGGAAGGAGGGAAGGAGGGAAGAAGGGAAGGGGAAAGGAAAGGAGGGAGGGAGAGAGGGAGGGAGAGAGGGAGGGAGGAAGGAGAAAGTTTCCTTAGTCAACAAGTTTGGGAGACACCACATTCTTTACGCCCCTCTTCCCTCACTCTTTTTGTAGCTTCCCATATTGCATGAGTTTATTAAAGGAACTGGTTTGATATGTTTAAAATAGCAGTTCCTATTCAAAGGGACTCTTTTTTTTTAATGGAAGACCTAACTGCCAACTTTCCAAGTTTGCCTTAAAGCAGAAGTCAGCAAACTTTCTCTGTACTAGGTACAACAGTAAATATTTTAGCCTCTGAGGGCCGTACAGTCTTGGTGCAACTACTCAACTCTACTGTTGTAACTCGAAAGCAGCCACACACAGTGTTAATGAAGACTGTGCCCATGATCCAATAAAACTTTATTTATGGTCAATGAATTTTGAATTTCATAAAATTTTCACATGATGAAAACTTGATTTTTTTTACAACCATTTAAAAATGTAAAAACCATTCTTAGCTCAAGTGCCAAACAAAAACAGACCGTGTGCTACAAGGTGGTTGTTTGCCAGTTCCTAAGAGGAAGACGAAGAAAGTATTTACTCTTAAGCACAAATTGGATACTGTTTCTCTACCTTAACTATTATTAACTCTAAATTTTCTGCTACTTGATCACTTCATATTTTTCTAACTCCAGGCTATTAAACAAACAAACAAACAAAAGCATTATTACTACTTGTGGTTCAGATGGTTTCAGCTACTATAATTAGCTAATACTTGGTAGTAAATGCTTAATTATCTCATGTCAGGTCTGCTGCTCTCTCTTAGGCACACACCCTCCTAGTCCAAGCAGGTAAGTTCTTGGAGCACCTGCCTTCTGCCTTTTCTATTACCTCTTCATTCTCCACTGACTAACTTGTCAGGAATAGAGTCTGGAAGCAGCAGAACTAGTGTTGTTTCTTGAACTCTTCCCATGCCATGTTTGAAGATGGATATACTCCCATAGACCCAACACCAGCACCAAGAATAGGACCACGAATTAGATAGTCCCCAGAGTAACTCACTCATTGTCAGCCTTTGCATTATTACACCCACATACCCACATACACATGACACATCCCATCTTCCTCTCGGAAATACACAGAGACATCTATTTTTGAACCAAGATGAATGAAAATTAATTTTCAGAGCAGTTCATAATTAAGAGTCTCCCCAACAGAGTTATTGTCTTAGATCTGCAAAAGCTGGGCTTGAAATCACATCACATGAGATACATGTTAAAGTTCGTAAGTATTATGTTTGTCTTTTATAATTCTCTTACAGTGGGTATATGATGGGGATAGAATCACATGAAGAAGAAATTATAGGGCAGCATCTGTGAGCAGTGGTGAAAAGGAAAGATGCACATGATTGCTTTGGTGTTCATACAACCATTTATATCTATTTATTCCAGAAACAAACAGAAATTCGGTGGAATAAAGTTGCTTGTGACTTTAAGAAACCCCATCAATTCCTGGAGGACAAAGAACAAAGTCTTCTGTCCCAACTGAGGGACATCAACAAAGCCATTTAAGAAACCCACATGAAAACGTGCACAGACTCTTAAAGGAGAGGTTTCTCCTCAACACCTTGTGAAGGGAATGGAGGAGAACCACCCATACTCAGTCCATGAATTCCTAAAGGTGGCTTTGCTGGAGGGCTGAGACTCAGGAAGGTGGCAGTGGGGAACACGCATCTTTAGACAATTCCAAGTAGGTCTTTGGGCTGATCCTACAGGAGAACTTATGAGGCAACCGATCAAAGCAATACTCCAGGAGGGAAGCCTTTGGTATTGTCCACGTCTAAAGGCCTAAAGAGGGAACCGGCTGTAGCTCAATTGGTAGAGCGCCTGTTTACCACGTGGGAGGCCCTGGGTTCGGTTCCTGGGGCCTCTTCGAGCAGGCAGACCGCCTCGAGAAGGCAAGCTGCCGTGAGCAGGCAGGCCACCGCGCAGTGAGCTGACTCGGTAGGATGCCACAGCAGGGGGAGACAAGCAGTCACAGAAAAACGCAAAAAAAAAAAAAAGGCAAAAATGAACACAACAAGAGCAAGCAGCAAGGGGGAGGGGTATATAAATAAATAAATAATAAATCTTTAAAAATAAAAAAATAGAGGCCTAAAGACCTCAGGCCTCACTCTAAGGAAGAGGAAGTTAATTGCTTGGCTCCCTGATTACCTTTGACTCAGAAAAACTGCACCTCAGAAAAACCGCACCTGCAGCACAGCCAGAGCCAGTGCCCGGGGCATCGCATGACAAGACAGAAGACATAGATTGTCATCACAGCCCTGCCACTGATTTGCTGGGTGACCTTGAATTTCCCCCTTCAAGTTCTACTCCTTCCATCATCATTACCAGATGCTTATTAACCCATCAAGGCATTATAGGCCAGTGGTTGAGAATACAGACTCTGCGTTCAAATCCCATGTCTACCACCTCCGAGCTGGGGGATATTTTTATTTGGCATCTCTGTGTTCAATTTCCACATCTGTGGACATTTGATAAATATTGGCTATTATTGTGAAGATTTTAAAATGTCCAAATCCCCTTCTAGCACCACTTCAGGGGGTGAGAAGGGAACTAGGACTCTCCTGAATGAGAATGAAGTTCTAGAAGGAGAATGATGGCAGACAACCCTCACTTGAGGCAATGGGACACCAACCCCAAGGAGGAGGCAAAGCAAAGAAGGCAATAATAGAAGTCAGAGCTTATTAAGCTTATGATGCTCCTGGCACTGCCTTTTGTGCACATGACAACCCCATGAGAGCTGCAGTTATAGCTCCACTTTTCAGATGAGAAACTCGAGGCTTGTAGAGAGCAAGTAAATTGTTCAAGGTCCCAGAGCTAGTAAAGGGCAGAGCCAATGCTCTAACTCAGTGCATTCACTTAAATACTACATGAACTAAAGATCAAAATGCAAAAGAGGTTGAAATGTCCACTGAAATCCATGAGGTCAAAGACGATACTTAAGTCAGGGACCAAGCTAGGAGTTATCACCTAGGAAAAGCAAAAGCTGGGATGTATTTTTGTCCTTCCCTTGCAAAGAAGATAGTTTGTCAAACTCCAGAGTTATCGTATGAATCCTCACTTGAGTTTATTCCTTGTTGGAAGCATTTTGCACCCTTAGAAGCCCATAGGTTTAAACATACCACCTTCATGAGCCATTTCTAGGAATTCATAGAGAAAATGTATTTAAAATACCAGAGTACTGCCAAGGGGGAAAACCTACCTTTTAAACTAAGAAAACTTTAATCAATACATTAAATGTTATGTCTGTTGGACAATATTTCTTTCTCACATAATTAAGAGTTAGAATATAAAATGTTCTTGCCGAGGAATGAATGAAGCTAAATAAAATATGTGAAAGCGCCAGGAAAATGGAACAGATGACAACACTGTAAATCCCACAGGAAAGATTTATTATAAACAGGTTATATCCTGTCATAAAATGGTCTGTAAAATAAAGGCATGGGTTGGATGCTGGTCTGCTTTAAGGAGGCTGTGGAATCTCTAGGAATAGCCCAAAAGTCTCATGCAGGTCAGGACAGGGTTTGATGGGTAGAAGAGTACCTGAGCCCTCTTTGTTTCCTTTAAGAATAGTAGGAGGATCTTAAACAGGTATGTTGGGAGGCAGTGGTATCATCGTGATGTCTTGCTTTTGCTCCCCTATCCAGAAAGTGAAACTGTCTGAAGACAAACAATTAGCCGGGACTGGCCCACACATTCCCATCTCTGCTCCATACAAGGCATTTGGCTGGATCCCATAGAAGCTGGGAATGGAACACTGGCCATTTTTCTATTGGAATAGTGGCTCCAATCCAGTGTACTAGTCAACTGCAGTTGCTAGAGGCCTGGGAGCGGATATGAAATCTGATCAGCTGATAAGATTTCTTATCACTGTATTTATTCACTAGTTCACGAAATTTCTTGTAGACATGAGTCCATTGAATTCTGGCCCACCACCTCCCTACTGTCCTCCTCCCTGGTGGTCCTGAGCACAGGTGAGGGAAACAACTTGGGAAGACCAAGTCTCCCTGGAGGACAAAGGTCATGGAAGGGGTGCTGTTATTTCTGGCAGTACTGCCCTTATACCTGTGCAAGAAGCACCCCTGCCCTAGGCCCCATGCACTAAAAGTGTCCTCTAGGGACCCAGTGTAGCCCAGCGGTTGATTGCCTGCCTCCCAGACCCAGTTCAATCCTCAGTACCTCCTAAAAGAAAAAAAAAAATTCTCCTCTCTGGCCCTCCACCAGCAGCCTCCCTCTTTTAGGGCCAAAGTGACATGACTGCCACAAGTTCAAGTCCCCTCTTTTAGGCTTCACTCCCAGAATTTCCTGCCTGAATACCCCTGAGCCAACTTCCAGGGCCTCCATTGATCTCTTCTTTGAGTCCATACTCCCAAAGACAGAACTCCCTACTAGTAAATGCACCCCAAAATCTAAGGCTTGGCCAAGGAGTGAGTGTTTACAGGAAGGAGGTCCAAAATAGGGCCAGAGCTTGGTCCTGTGGGCGGGGATGTCTGTGCATGTGCATGCAAGGTCCCTCATGATGTCAGAGCAGAGCGAGAGGAGAAGGGGTGGGCTGGGGGCTGGGGCGGGCACTCCCTGTTCTATCCTGTGCAGAACTCTGAGGAGCCCAAGAATTCTCAATTTGAACCTGACCTTCTAGGTTGTCAGAAAAGTATATGTGTCAAGACAGGAGGATAAGACATCTCAGTAAACAATTTACTGACTTGGTAGGTAACACCTGATAGAGACATGTGGTACATAGGCTCTATTTCTTCTCTTGCCCCAGGCCCTGCAAATGCCAGGGACAGGCTTGTTCCTGGATTATAACCTTCCCTTCCAGGTGCCACTTCTGGGGAGCAAGGGGTTCAGCTTGCCCTTCTCCCTCTTATACCTAAGAAATAAGCCAACTCATGCTTGATTCTCAAAAACCAGTGTTTATTCCTAGGAGTGAAAACATTATGTGGGAAACATTTACCCTCAACTTAACTGGGCAAGAGACAACACTTTCTCCAAGAGGAGGAAACGCCTCAGCTGTATCTTGCCTGAATACAAAGGTAATGAAAAGTCCTCTTTTCACTTGGGATCATCACTGTTGATCTAAGAACAGACTAGAGAGGCCAGGCCTCTGTACTTGCAGCTGGGAAGCAGCCCTGGCTTTTGTTTTTAGCGCTCAGGGAAGGTACATATGGAAAGCACCTGTTGGCTAGAAGCTCAAAGCATTTGCCTTTTCTTTCCCTAGAGAACCTGCCAACTGCCCTGGAGGAAATGGGAGGTAAATTTCTCAGAGTAACAAATCTGCTGAGGCTCTCTAAATGGGCACCAGCCCGGATCATTTATGGAAGGGAGTGGGAATGAATGTCTGGCAAACCCTGGAGATTTGAGGCAGATTTGACAGCAATCTGCTGCTCTAAATATGCAGAAAGAGGGTGCCAGACGGGGCCTCTTCTCACTCACCTCATAGTCCTAAAGTGTCTGCAGAAAAGCACCCAGGTGAGGTTATTGGCTTTTATGGTGGAGGGCTGAAGGGCATCGGGCCCAGAAGGAGGGAGACGTGAGCAGTGAGTCTGGCAGAGCTGTTGAGCTGAGGCTGGCTGGCGGCCTCGGGTTGGCGATTAAGTTTCACCCTGAAAGAGGCTGGTCCCTGACCACTAACCATTCTGGGGAAGAGGCCTTGCTATTTCAGAGGGGCCAGAATACAGGGAATGGGCGCTGACATGGCCCTGAGAATGAGTGCCTCCTTAAATTGTGTGGCCTAGGAGCCTTGCCTGCCTCACCCTCGCCCTGTCCCTGCCATTGCCATGCCCAGCAGGTGGGTTCTGGGGGTACCAAGCTGACTGCACATCCACCAGCAGCTAAGCCTCCCTTTCCCCATGTGACCACATCCCTGCTTTCAGCCACCCTCCCAACACTCCCTCTGGTCTTCTGTCCCAAGACAATGTGATCCTGGACCCCAAAACAGCCAAAGCTTACGTCCAAGTAGTGGAAGGTAACCCAAGCATAATAAACACAGAGACTAAATCACCTTTGCCACCCAACCTGAAGACTTCTACCTGTCCTGTGTACTGGGGACAGTGGGATTCTCATCAGGCAGACACTACTGGGACGAGGAAGTGACTTTCGGTGGCTACCGGGGACTTGGCGGGGTCAAGGAATCTGTGAATAGAAGGGAATGGTTTAAACTAAAACCTGAAGAAGGCATCTGGGCCATAGGGCTCTATCAAAGTCACTACCAGGCTCTCACCTACCTCTGCACTGACATCTCAAAAGTCAGGCCTGGGAAGATTCAAGTGTCTTTGGACTACGAAGAGGGCCAAGTGTCATTCTACAAGATAGAGAATTGGACCCCATCTTCACACTCTCAGCTTTTACTGAGAAAATCTTTCTTTTTTCTGGGTGCCCTCAAAAGGGGCCAATATCACTATCTGCCCCTAATAGGAAAGCACCCCCTCTGAGCATCTCTCTCACCAAGAAATTTAGAGTGTCATAAGCTTTAGGAGCTGCTGCCTCAGCCATTTTACTGCTGGGGAGAGCATGGGGCTTCTACCTTCTATCTTACAGGATGATTTGGAGAGATTTACATGGTTGGTGGCACAGTAGAAATAAAATAAAAAGTATATCCCTAACCAGGTACCTTATCCTATTTTTAACGTGGTAGTTAAAACTTTTCTGAACTCATTCTTTTATTCTACTCTTATCTTCATCAAATGCCATTTAAAATTCTACTTCCATCTCTCAAATAAAACCCAAATCATTTGCTCTAAAAACTCTCCTCCAAAGAGCAGCACGGAGAGCAGATGAAGAGAATTGTGTAGCCACAGAAAATCTTTAATAACAAAGGCATTACCAAAAATCATATTTAGTACATACATGTTATCTCTATAGCAAGATGTGATATGAGGGCAAAAACCATGACTATTCAGTGTAGTGTCTAAAGTATATCCCATACAGACCCTGCATCAGTGCTATACAACTTTTATAACACAGATTATTTTTCTAAGTTTCAAAATATGTGTAGCTAGGGAGACTTTCTTAAGGACTAGCAAAATTAGGGGAACTCCCTGCTCTGGCTAGATGGTACTTTCATGCCCATCTATGGCAACGAGGTGGATGTTATAGAACCTCAAGACAAAGACTGACCACTCCCTTTATTCCCTATTAAATGCAGCGCCAAGCAATATCCATACTGCTCCTATTCTCTGCCTGAGTGTAGGATTCTTCCATTACGTGAAAATGGCCCCAGAACTGGGCAGCTCACCAGGAGAGGGGCTGGGGGACAGGGGCGTGACCCATACCTCTAGTAGGCCTCTGTCAAGGGGAGAGGGGATGGTCCGCCTCCATTTATTACTTTCCTCAGGAAAGAAATTGTGGGCTCATGGAGACATGCTGTCATAACCCTCACACCTCCTTGAGACCTGAGGAGAAGTGCATCCCTCTTCTCAAATGAAAAAAGCACGTATGATTTCTAAACAAAGAGCTA
>PVKH010038030.1:0-11383 GCA_004027955.1 Chaetophractus vellerosus | reverse complement strand
GAAGCGGCCACTGAAGCTGTTGATGCTTCTCCTCTGCTATTTCAGGGTCCTAAGCAAGATTGGCAGGAGAGCAGCCTCTCCTTCTATTCCAGGGCCAAGAGCACAATGTTAATTCAGTCACAATGGTTAAAAGGGTAACTCTCCTCCACTCATTCTACACCACTCCCTGAGGGATCTTATCGACACCAATGGCTTCAAGTGCCTGCAACTACCAAAAATGTACCCCCAGCCCCTCCTGAACTTCAGACTCATATTTCTAGTTCCTTCTTGGGCACCTTTCCTTTTATAAGAAAACATCTACTGGTGATTATAAGTGTCCACAGTGTCTTTTGAGTTCAGTCTTGGGGTATTTTTTAAAGGAATGGTGGAAATGTCTGGCCTAGAAGCCCTCCCAACTGCACGTCAATCAGCCCTTTCTGGGCCAAAGCACAAATCAGACCTGGGCTCTGTACCTATCACTTGGACAGGTTGGAGAGTAAGCAAAATCTGTTATGGTCTAAACATTAAATTGGAAATGCCAAGATCAGAGTCAGCATGAAAGATGAGGGAGAGTAAAAGAAAACATGAAGCAACAGCAAAAATCTCTGAAATTAACCATCTTCCTCACATATCTTCTGAGCAAGGTTCCTCCTCAAAGCCACCCACTTCTCATTCTACCATTTACCGCTACAAGCTTAAGAGAAATGGAAACAAAATACAATAGACTCAATCCCTCTTCTCCACACTCCTACTTTTTGCATTCTCACTTTGTTGTCTACCATAAAGTAACAAACCTTGAAGAATGCACATAGGAATGGAAGAAAAGAATCTATCTGTAATGGATGGAGATATGGCAGAGATCCAATGCAGACAGTAAGAGAACTATCACTGCATAGAACTGCAAACTTAACTAATAAACACATATGAAAGGACTCTGAAGACAGTCTGAGCCACCAAACTGGCCTGAAGATTTTGACTTCCTCCTTTTCCCTACATGAAAACCGAACTCCAGAGGTTGCTAAAATCAAGTGCCATTTAGAATTTCCCTTTGAAGAACATGATTATAACCTCTACTCATTTTGAAATTGGCTTGTTTTCTATTAGTTCAAAAGTAGACCTCAAGTCAGCTGGTCTAGAATTTTCTGTACCAGTTCACAGTATAAATTTTATTCTTAACATTAATCTGAAAACAAACCTCAATATATATTAAAGGGGATAATTCAATTACCTAATATGTTTTTATTCAATTGAATTAAGTCCAATTGAACATCTACAATGTGCAAGACATTATCTCGTTGGTACTGGTACAGCTCTAGAGAACGTAATTAAAGAACTAAAAAAAAATAGCATAATTATTAAGATACTAGAGAAGGTAGCATTTTGAACTTAGCCCTGATGGTTGAGTAGTCCCCAAATTAAGAGAGAGGACAGCCAGAAGACCACTGAGGCAGAACTACGTGAGCCAAAGCTCTAAGGTAGGCGATCTTAGACCTCTGTTCTATAACTTCCATCAACAGGTTTGTAAATGGGGACAAGGTAGAGTTTTTTTTTTCCCTCATAAAAATGAAAGAGATACTGTGTTAGCCTTCTGAAAGTCGCTATCTGGCCACTTAGAATTTGATATTCAAAAATTTCTGCTAATAAATTTAATTATTGAGCTTCAAGTTTCAGCTCAAATGCCTTCTCTTCCAGAAAATGTTCCCTACACCACCGCTACCTCTCTGCCCTGCCAAACAGCAGCAAAACTGCTTCTGAACTCCCATGTCACTTCAGCTGCTCCTTTCTTATGCCTTTTCTCATTTTCTACCACTTTCTGTAACATAATCATAGTCATTAATATCCATGCCTTATCTCCATTATTAGACTGAGCATTTTCCAGGTCACGTATATGACTAAATCATCTCTGAATTCCCACGGCCCTTTCTAAAGTACACATGGTAGGTACACAGTGAGTTTTGAATAAATGAATTAATAAATCCAGAATGTGGGTCAGTGACTGAAAGAACCTATATGCTAGCAAACATTCTACCTAGTAAAGAAAGTTTTCACTACAAAAGAACTTAAGGCAATAGGGGGGGAAAAAGAAAAGAAAAGCTTTCTCAACTATTCACAGTAATAGGATGTATTGTCTTCTTCCTCTAGGATATGAAATGAAAAACTGGGCTTATTATCTATTAAGTACTCACTAGGAGCCTGACACTCATTGCGGACATTTTAACTACCTAGAATTACCAACATCCAGATTAAGCTCTACAGATTCTGATAAGATCCAGGCTTATTAACAGAAGTGAGCAAATATCAGCAGTTTGCTTATATTCCTTGTACAGCAAAGACTAAACAGGAAGCCTGCCCCCCCAAAAAAAAAGATAGAATCCACAATGACTCATCACAATGTACACACTGTATTATGTACTTAAATATTTAAATACCTATATAGCATAAAATACTGTTCTTATTTAATAGATTTTATTTCATCTTCAAATATTTCCTAGTCATCGTACAAGCTGCACTCACACTCACTTCACCTTTCACTCTAATACGGCGATCTCTGGAGAACATTAACACTGTGACAAATAAAAAGTCCAGAGGAAGACTGTATAGCCACTGATGCTGGGCAAAGGGAAAAATTAGCAAAGCCAAAGGAAAAAATTAGCAAAGCCAAGTGAATCTGCATTAAGGGCTTTGGCAGACAGAACGAAATTATCCTGAACTTAAGATGTGTTTTCAGTGTTGACAAATCACAGGTTTCACTGGATGAAGGGAAATTGTTCTTTTCTGTAAAGAACAAAATCTCTCGGCCCAGGTGATAATTCAGAACATTTAAACCTGAGACAGCTGTGCTGCTGCCTCTTCCCAAGGACCTTACCCCGGGACCATGGTGACATTTGTGAAAAAGGCAAGAAAACATCTGACTTTTAGGACTACAACCAAGGAAGAAAACTTGACAGTCTTTCTCACCGTATGTGACTCCTTTTAAGAACTCCTGACTCAAAATTTCAGAGGGAAGTGGCCCTGTAATAACATCTCTTCTGAGAATAGTGCCATATGGTTTTAACAGAGGTTTATTTCCTGAACCCAAAGAGGACTGCTGATTCTCAATCCAACGAAAATAATTATGCAGACAATTTCACTCTATTACTTTCAGTGAAACCCATTCTGTGTGGTCCACACATGCCTGCTGACACCTTCAAAGAGACATTAAGCCATTTTTATGTACTGTACCCTTAATGGGTGGAATGCAAGGTAAATTTCCTTGAGATTAGCACCTGCCGTCGTGCATAAATGCACCCCTCCCTTTGACTACCACATGTTAATTCCCTGACTGGGTCAGGGGAGAAGAGAGAGATGAACAGAACTTCCAAGTTGGGCAATAACTAGTTATCAGTCAGATATCAAGACTAACAGACACAGAAATACAGACACACACACACACACCAAGAACCAGAAATACTACATCTCCCCAACTCAACAGCACTGCTGGGAAATAACTTCAGACAAAACTGGCAGGTGGGAGGACTGGGGGAAGCAGGTATGGGGGGGGGGCGGTGATGGGGAGTGGTTCCTCATCTCTTAAAATAATCAAGAGAATAGGAAAAGAAAACACCTTTAGTGCAAAAGCTGAACAACACGAATGCTGTAAAAATAAAGATTTCGACCAAAGAATATAACTATTAAATAGTGCTCTCAAAGAAGACCACTCTTTAAGCCTAAGAATATTCCCTTAAGAACAGTATAAGCTGACTCACTGCCAGGCTGCCCCAGAATCTGAATTTTATTAAAG
Organism: Chaetophractus vellerosus; assembly: GCA_004027955.1. NCBI lineage: Eukaryota > Metazoa > Chordata > Mammalia > Cingulata > Chlamyphoridae > Chaetophractus > Chaetophractus vellerosus. The sequence continues at coordinate 7,623 of PVKH010038030.1, read as the reverse complement.
TAGATAGCTATGAAATGAACTAGTTCTCCCTTTCAAACTATTCAGGATCAAGTTTGAAAATGAACCCACAAAAACTGCCTTTTATTTTGCCAATGGACTTGGCGCATTGCAGAATTATCCTCTTTTCCTCCCATAAGGTCTTTGCCTTCCAACATCTACCCTCCACCCTTTGAATCAGTAGAGAAACAAACAAAAAAAAGTAAACTTTCTCTAGATGTCCACAAGAATCTCACTAAATCGCACCAAAATCACAAATATTCTTTAAAAGAGCGAGACTCTAAGGAAAGCAATGTCCAGGCCCACAAGGTCAGAGCAGGAACCAGATACAAGCCAGCACAGTATTAACCACAAAGCAGGCCCAAAGGCTGCTCCAGGACTGTTTTCTTTAGACTGCCTAAAAGTCCTGCCAAGAAACAGACGGATGCTGCTGAAAGAATATCTTCCACAGCTGGGCATCTGGGTTCTATGACCGACAGGCCTGCTCCTGTGTGTGTGGCCTGTAGAACATATCTGAAGCTTGGAGGGAGTACTTGGCAGAATGGGAGAAAACCTAGGGGTGTTCTTTTGGAGAAGGGAGACTGTAATTCCAACATTATACACATCTGATTGAAGCTCTGCCTTTGTTGCCAACACCCCAGACTTAGATCAAATTTTGTTTCTCACTTTTGCTCTGTTTCGGATGTCTCCTCATTGATTGGGCAGAGAAATCCCTCTGCTCACTTTCATTTCCAGTAATAGTTTTACATCTAGTTTTTGTACCAGCCAAAACCAAGGCTTTTTGTTTCTAACAATCCAGGGCAATGTTTAAATAAAAAACAAACTGAAAATCCCAAAATTTCTTAAAAACAGAAACAACTGGAAATGGCATAGCCATGCATAAGAACTATGTTGCCAAACAGGCTTTGGCTGAATTTTTTTAATTAAAAAAAAATTCTATTTACTTTTTATATCAGATTTATTTTCTTAAAACACAAGTAGTGGCAAAGTTTAACTTCAATAGTACACTGGCTAAAACAATAAAATAAGATCAGAGCTCTACTAAAGAAAACCAGCTTCTACCATGTGCCCTCAAAGTAAAAAATCAGAGCTCCACAGAGGAAAGGAAGGTAAGCCTTGAAAATTAACCATAAATAGAAAATACTTAGTTTCCAATTTTAATTTATAGGTTACCGTCTTCTTAACTATTCCACTTAATCTCAATAGCTTTTGAAGATGTCTAGGGTGAGAGGATTAGGTATTGCTCGAGTTCTGCAGAGAGAAAAAATACACAAAACACAGCCCCTACTTTTCAGGAATTTAAAGACACAACAATTCTGTGATTTATATGCATAAACTTTCCCCAAACACTAGCACTTTGTAAGGAAGCCATACTCTTATAAACCAGAAATTCCTATGTTCTGGACCTGGTTTTGAATGCAACAAATCTGATGAATCCAACAAGTAGGAATCACCCTACCAAATTCAAAGGTTAAGGCACTTTTCTAAAAATAAAATAAAATAAATTAAATTAAATTAAATTCAAATAAAAAGGGAAGAAATACAGTAATCTCCCACCCTTCCTTTCCCAGTGTCCCTGCTTGATAGGATCGTTCCTGGGCTGGTTTACCTTCATCCTTGGTTCTGACAAAATTTTAAAACTATAACATTATTATTATTACCACAATACCATTATTGTGTAAGTTTTGTTAAATCTCAAGTTTGGGGACTTGAATTCACAAAGCCTACAAAAATTTTCCTGGGGCAGCGTGGTGGAGTAGGTTAAAATGAATTGGTTTAATTTCTCTGGAAACTTTTTGCACTCCCCAAAGCCACAGTACCCACCAGAGTCTTCAGCTAGTAAACATAAGACCTACAGAGTTCGGGGCACATCTTCAAAGAAGCATGTTCCGAGGGATACAGGCCTAGGTGTGTGACATTTTAATTCTCAACCTCAGTGCTACAGAAAACACTGTTTCTGAGCCCCAAGGGAAGCTCATGGCAATCAAGAGAAGTATTCTTGGTACCAGAGAAAGGACAATCTAATCAAAGGACAATTTTGGACTCAGAAGAAGGCCAGGAAGCTTTTCCTAAGTATCAGGGTCCACACAATCTCCTCTCCCAAAATCCGTCATACTCTCGTCTGTACCACTCATCTGACATGTATTATGCACTGATTTGTAATCTTCTCTGCAAATATTTCTAAACTCCCCAGATCTATGTAAGCTCCTTGAAGGCAGAATCATCTTTATACTCCATTGTCTCTCTCACAGTACAAGAATACCTGGTTTCTAACTGACTGGTTCCTCCAAGTCCTGAGCTTTTGTCTAATCAAGCTGGTGTCTAGGCGAGACGCAAATGCATCTGAGGCAAGAGATAGAAAGAAAGCAATGAAAATTAATCATGTCATTTGACCATATCATTTTCTTGGATCACTTACATGGTCTCTATAAAGACAAATAATTTCTACTTGAAACAAATGATAAACAAAGTTAAGTTTCTCATCGTCCTAAACAGTAACAATACTTTATTTGATTAGCACCTGTGGCTTGACTAATTATTTAATATGTGAAGGCACAACCATCAGAACTACACATTGCCAGAATGCTGTAGTTGGATTGACAGCAAAAAAAAATCTACTTTTCCAGAGGCAATGGTAGTGTGCAGTAGCTTAAATGTGTTTTTCATTGTCGAAGAGGTCTGATTTCTTTCATACGGATATTGTTAGGAGGCTGAGGATTGGTGATGGAGTTAAGATGACAGAAAATGAAGCCATGGCAGGAAAGACTGCACAAATGCTTCATGCTCCTCTAGTTAGGGATAAAGGGTGGGTGGAGTGAGCATTGGACTTTCCTAGTGCATGTCATTGGTGGGGGATACTCAAAAATGTTAAAAAGCATTCAGTTCTTGAAATCTTGCTTATTCTTTAGACTGTGTGTTAGAAGTATATCTTGAGGGAATTACCTAGAGTGGTTTTGAGGTTTTTTAATAAAGGGAAAAAACAGAGAAATTGCACAGGCATCCTTAGTGACTTCAAAAAAAAGTTGATTGTATCTGTATATTTGAAGAAAAAAAAAAGAGGCACTTTATCCACATTTATCCACATTTTCTCTACAATGTTTGAAGGCTGGTTTAATTTTGCCCCGAACTCTTTCTATGAGTAGAGAAGAATTTTATCTTTAATAATAATTCCAACAGATACATATACAGACCAAAGCATAAACTTTTATATATGCTATTCTGATATTTATACTATTAGAAGTTTATGACTTGAAGATAAAATGAAAATATCATAATAACAAAAATAATTTTTAAATTCTAAAATCAGAACCAGCCATTCCTTTTGCTTTTCTCTACAAATATTCTTTTAAGACTATCCATTCATTTAGCCAATAGACATTAACTGTGCACCTACTATGTTCAAGGCACTCTGCTAGAAACATTAGGAAATATAAACTCCTATAATATATGGTCTATATCCTCAAGGACCTAATAATCTTATAGGTAAGATAAGAGCTGTACATAAAGCAATATGTTTTAAGAACTGTTAAGTATCACAGCCAGAGTGCTGCAAGGTTTTAGGTTGGGAGACATCACTTCTGGACAGTTTGATGGAGCATGTACCATTTGAGCTAAAGAGATGGTAAGGGCTCAAAGAGTGGAAATGGAAGAAACATATTATTAGCAAAAGGCACAGCAAGAAAAGAGAAAGGGCAGGCCATGTTCAGGGAACAGCGAGAACAGTTTGGCTATAACAGTAGTTCTCAGCAGAGATAGTGCCAAGCAATGGGGGAGTCTTGGAAATTGGTAGAGGCCGTTTTGATTGAGGGGCACATGACTGTAAATAGGTGAGCAGAGGCAAAGGATGCTAGCTGTTCTGCAAGGCATGGGATAGTCTATGGAATGAAAAGTTTTTCCACATCCCTCACAACTTTTGGAAAAGCCATCAGTCATTCAAGTAGGTGAAAAAATCTGGTTATAATTATCTGAACCTAGACCCTAACTCTATTTAAATATAAACATAAAGTATTTATTTTACAGTTTTAACACATGGGATTTTCTAGGAATAAAACTCTCTAGCAATTGAAAAGAAGCATATACTCTGTTTTATTAGGAACTTTACCAAGAGTTGTTCACCATTTCAGAAAATCTTCACCAACGTTAACACTGCTCTTGATATTTGAGCCATTAATACACACCTGCATCAATCTCAATTTGTGGTTGTCACAGTCAAGGAGATTCTATACATGTTCAAGCATTTGGCTGGTTCATTATGCTTGCCCACATAATCTTCTCCAAGTATTTACATACTAAAATATGTAAATATAATTTTGTTTAAATGCCTTTATTTTTCCTTTACACTACAACCGTGGCATTATATTGATCCTTTGAAAATTATGTGGGCAGATATAAAAAAAAATCTATGGATTTCATTTTAGGACAGTAAAGGGAGATCATTAAATGTTTGTTATACTAATACATTTGAGAACCACTGGACTAGAATATGTGTAGGATAGTGATTGGGGATATAAAAATAAGATGGGTCTAAATTATGGTGGACTTAGGGTAAGAGACTGAGAAACCTGTAACTGATTTGGTAACATCTAGGGCACCACTGAGGGCTTCACATCATGAAACCCTTATGTCGACATGATCAAAGCTGAGCCTTAGGAAGACTGAACAGCAGCACCGTGTAAAGAGAACTTTAAGGGGAAAGAGACTAGTGGCTGGAGGAATAGTTAGAAGAATGTAGCCGTAATTCTGGCTTGTGACTCCGGTTCTCAATATTAAAGTAAAGAAGCTTTTACATATACATCTTTTAAAGAGCAAGAGGAGTTTTAGGGATAAGGGAGATGGAGTTGTTTGAAGATGGTTAGGAAGACAGATAAAGACTGGGGAGCTGTTCATAAACTCAAGGTGACTGCACGTGTGATAGTGCCTTAAATGAGCAAGCCAGGAAACAGGGAGAGAAGAAAGACAAGTTCATAACTTTTGGAGATGCCCACTTTTAGGAGGCAGCTAGCAATTTAAAAGGTAAAGCAACAGTGAAAGAGGAGTAGTGAGGCAGGAAGGGGAAATCAGAATAGGATACAGCGGACAGCAAGGATGGAGACAGAGGAGGTAATCAACAGGGTTTACAAGCTGCAGAGAGGTGGAGGATGATGAGGATTGAGAGAAAGGCTGCCACAGGGAGGCCTGGGTTGTTGTTGGCAGCCCTCACGACAGCAGTCTCAGAGTGGAGGCAGCGGAAGCTGGGCGGCAGGAGGTTAAGGAATGAGTGGGCGAAGAGGAAGTGGAGGGGACACATCTCTGTGACTCTTTCGAGAAGTTTGGTGGTTGGGAAGAAGAGAAATAAGATATTAGCTCAAAGAAGTAGTAAAGAGAAGGGATGTTTTAGGAGGGTAAATCTGACCAAACAAATAACGAAACAGTGCAGAAGTCGTTTGTCAAGTTCCTTATCTGTCAAATAAATGAACTAAACTGCAGTGGGCTTTGTTACAACTCTGATGAGCTCTTCAGACCTGAAGATTATATTGGTTAAGAAATAAAGCTTTTCTAACAAAAATCTGTTTAAAGGGAACAAGATTTATCTCTCCAGGAGATTTAAAGAGGGCAAAAGGTAAACTGGCTACTCCTAGATTTCTACTACAAAATGTTATAATACAGGAAGGGCTCACCAAGGCCACCCATGAAGAGATGCCAGAGCCAGAAAGGCTGCCCTGTGTGGGGACCTGGAAGAGTACTGGATAGCCACACTGAGAGAGCCACCTCCAACCACTCAGGTTCAGACACTGTGGTGGGATTCAAATCCCAGCTCTATAATGCACTGGATGTGAGAACTTGGACAAGGTACTTCTTCAAGCCTCTTTCCCTCAAATCTAAAACTGAGATCATATTAATACCTCATAGGGTTGTCATAAACATTATATAATGTTAGCTATTATTGGGGGTATTCTTATGAGAGCTCAAGATTAGAGTTACTGCCACAATTTAATTGGTATGGAATTGAGACACTGGAAGATTTTCCTAAGTTCCTATGGATACAGAATGGGAGACGACTTTCTATGCTAACCACACAGTGACCTGGCTGCTTTATTATTAACTACATAGTGTGTACTAGCTCAGATCAAGTAAGTATTTAAGTATTCGTATGCATTATACAAGGTAATTATGGGACTAAAATTAGAGTCCTTAAAGAATAAGACTACGGTGACCAGTAATATTTACCTGAATTCATCATGCAAATCCTCAAAATATCATATCAAGAATTGTGAAAGACTAATATTTCAGAAGAACAGATTAAAATTTATCATGTTTTCATTCCACTGCTCTGAGAGGACTTTGCTCAAAAATGTCTCTGAAAGATCCCCTGGTATTATAATAGGAACGTGCAGCTTTCAGGGTATCTATGGAATGCTCACAAAAAATGGCTTGGCCAAGGCCTCTAAATATGTCACAACAAAGGTGACCTTTATTCAAAAGCATATTGCTCTCCCCAAAGCCAATGGATGAATTAGAAAGAACTATGGTTGAGACAAAAGGAATAGAGAGACATACAAATTCTAAAGCATTTTCCTTAGTGTATAAATGTTTATCTTATACAGCACAAAAGATGGCAAATATTGTGTACTCAAGAACCAGCATCACTCTCTGTAGACTTCCCATATGTCTGAAAGCAATAAAGCAGCCATGCTATAGACAAATGTTCCAGAAACTTAAGAGGTGCCACAATACCACTGTGCAATGAGAGATAATGTAATTCATACCCAGCAGAGACTTTGCCCAGACAACTAATATATATCAGATTAAGACACAGTTAGGTACCTACAGCTACCAAAATAACAACTTCTGATTTATTTGATGATATGGGGATATTATTAGGGTAAAATGAGAAAAGTGAATGAACAGGCTATATATCTGTTTAATCATATACAGATAAAGCTGGATTCTGAAGGAGGAAATTCTTTCATTTCCTGTAAGAAAGTAAGCATTGGATAGTGTGACACTGGCCTAAGCTGGTTTTTCCAGCTCTGTAGAGAACAAGTTAAAGGATGCAAAAATCTGGTCTGAGGCAGCTCATGCCACCAAAGGCCACTGTAGATACAGCTTTAGAATGCTGAAAAATCAAAATGAAATAATGGATTTGTTTTTTATTTTACCTTATTCTCCTGTCATCATCCTAGTCCGCTAAAGGGGAAAAATATCACATTTATATTTAAGGTGCTTCCTGGGTTTGGCAAACACTTAACCATTTATTTACTCATTCAAAAACTCTACTACCTGCCAGGGTACTGAACCAGGCATTAGTACATTAGGATGAAAAGATGTGATCCCTGATACTGAGAGAACCTAGAAATATTCATATAGGAGCCCAACTATCTCCACTGTTGTGAGCATTTTCCAGTTTCGGACATGATCCAATCTTCAGGGTCCAACTCATTGCCTAATTGGTCTTCCTGCACAAATGAAGAAAGAAACACCTCCATTAATTTATGTATTTACAAGATAAAGTGAAGATCTGGATGCAAATACTTCACTATACTGTCTCAAAACAAGATGATGCAGCTCAAGAAGAATAACAAATAAACTGAGCTACCCTATTCTTGCCAGGGAAAAGGAAACTGAAAGAAAAGAGAAAAAGAAATA
>PVKH010038029.1:0-11383 GCA_004027955.1 Chaetophractus vellerosus | reverse complement strand
GGGTGAGTTTGCCTAGGAGGTTGAAGAGGGTGGATGTCCCCACCCAATGTTCTGGGAGAGTTTTACCTTCCAAGGTTGCATAGGGTGAGTTTACCCCAACATTTGAAGAGTGTGGTTGTTCCCATATGATTTTCTGGGAGAGTTTTGCCACCCCAGGGTACATGGATGGTGGAGCACATTCCTCAAAGATTAGGGCAGTGAAGGTCAGCACCCCATAGTTCTGAGAGGGGTGCTCATGTCCCCCATGGATTAGGGAAGGGCAGGTGGTCAACTCATTGCTCTGAAAAGTTTGAGCCTGTGTGCCATAGGTTAGAGAAGGCCAGGTGGTCAACTCATTGCTCTGAGATAGTTGAGCCTGTATGCCAAAGTTAGCAGGAATGTTGTCTTCACCTCACTGTACTAGGGGTGCTAAGGCTCTAACCCAAAGATTGGGTATGGTGGGGAAATCATCAGAACCCTTTTGGAGGGTGAGTTCTGGAGCTTGGTCAACACCCAAATGCTGGATAAGGGTGGAACCAAGGAAATGGCTGTTTGGCAAGCCTGTGGAACTGATGGAATCCCATGTGGCCAAGGGAGAAGAAACCATCATCTTAAGAATGACTCTCAGACTTTGAAATGGAATGGAGCCTGCCCTGCAGTTTTGCTGAACTGTAGAGGATCCATGACTCATGTTTAACATCTCAATTTCTCCTTATGATAATTTAAATGTATATTCTTTGTCTTTCCTTTTGTGTATTGGAAACAGTTAAATTGTTTTTAAAGTTTCTGAGTTCTACAGCTAAAAGGGATTTTGCCTGAAGACAAACTGTATTTTTTTAACTGATTATGTGATTTTGTACTTGCAATTGTTACTGATTTAAAGTTTTTTGAATAGTGTAATATATTTTTAGAATTCAGAGGGTGGAGTGTAATTGTTTCACAGTTTTATGTAATTATGAATTCCAAAAATATAAATTGAATCATGCTTGTAGACTGATCTCCTAATCTGGGCATGATAGAGGCATTACCTGCCACATCAGTGGGATTTTGAGCCCCACCCCTCAGTGGTTGTGGTCTCAAATATAAAATGCTAGACAAAAATAGAGATTTGGAGAAGCAGATTTTTGGGATGGAGTACTGATGTTGGAGTGAGCCGTTTGCCTGATAGTCTACAGCTGGCCTTGTGGAGACACACAAAGCATAGAGAACCTCATGGTCTACAGCTGAACTTGTGGAGGAAACAGAAGCTAAACCCAGAGAGAAATGCAGCCCTGGGAACAGAGGAACCCTGAAGCCTGAACCTTGGAGATGTCGGCAGCTCTCTTGCTCCAACACATGGACATTTGTGAGTTAAGAAACTTGTGCTTTGTGGCCTGTTAACTGTAAGCTTATACCCCAAATAAATATCCTTTATAAAGAACAACCATTTGTTGGTATATTTCAAAAGGCATCCCTGTGGCTGACTAAAACTGCCCAATAGAGGGTGACTTCAGCAGAGGAAGAGTTTAATAATCTTGTGGATAAGATGACCCCCCTCTGTGGCTAATGCTCAACCTCTTTTCCCAGCCACTCCTATTATTGTCCAATGGGCTCATGCACAAAGTGGCCCTGGAGGTAGGGATTGAAGTTATGCATTGGCTCAGCAACATGGACTTCCCCTCACCAAGGCTGATTTGGCTACAGCCACTGCTCTATGTCCAATCTGCCAGCAGCAGAGACCCACACTCAGCCCCTGCTATGGTAACATTCCTTGAGGTGACCACCCTGCTGCCTGGTTGCAGGTTGACTACCTTGGGCCACTTCAACAATGGAATCAGCAGCAATTTGTTTCAACTGGAATAGACATACTCTGGCTACATGTTTGCATTTCTGGCATGCAGTGCTTCTTCCAAAACTACTATACATGGATTTATTGAATGTCTTATCTACTGCCATCACATTCCACACAACATTGCTTCTGATTCAGGAACCCATTTCACAGCAATGGGCACATGCCCATGGAATTCACTGTTCTTACCATGTTCCCCATGACCCTGAAGCAGTTGGATTAATAGAATGGTGGAATGACTTTTGAAGACCCAATTAAAGCACCAACTAGGTGGCAGTACATTGCAGGGCTGGAGCAATGTCCTCCAGAAGGCTTATATGCTTTAAATCAGCATCCTCTCTATGGTGCTGTTTCTCTCATAACCAGGATTCATGGGTCCAGGAATCAAAGGGTGTAAATGGGAGTGGCACCACTCACTATTACCCCAAGTGACCCCCTAGGAAAATTTTTGCTTCTGTCCCTGCAGCCTTAAGCTCTTCTGGTCTACAGATTTTCATCCCAAAAGGAGCAATGCTGCCAGCAGGGAACACAACAATGATTCCATAGAACTGGAAGTTAAGATTGCCACCTGACCACTTTGGACTCCTCTTGCCTGTGAATCAACAGGCAAAGGAAGGAATCACTGTGCTAGCTGGGGTAATTGATCCTGACTATCAAGGGGAAATGGGACTACATCTACATAATGGGGGTAAAGAAGTGTTTGCCTGGAATGCAGGAGATCCTCTAGGGCATCTCCTAGTACTGCCATGCCCTGTGATTAAAGTCAATGGAAAACTGCAACAAACCAATTCAAGTAGGACTAACAATGGCCCAGAATTTTCAGGAATGAAATTTTGGGTCACCCGGCCAGACAAAGAACCATGGCCAGCTGAACTGCTTGCTGAAGGTAACAGGAATATGGAATGAGTAGTGGAAGAAGGTAGTGATAAATATGAACTTTGACCACATGACCAGTTACATAAACAAGGACGGTAATAGTCATGAACCCTTCTTCCCTGTTTCGTTATGAGTATGACTGTATATGTACACAAAATTAATTTCTTGTTTTCTTCCCAAACCTTTCCCCCTATCATATGAAATGTTGTATTAATTTCATGTCATAATATTTAAGGATGGCAAGTTTAAGAGTGAATATTGCCCAAGGTCATGCACCATATTTTGTGGGGAATTAATGCATTTCTGGTTGTATGCAGGGGAGTTAAACATTGTTAGGTGGAAATATATATGTATGCTTGTATGTTATTGTTTTTACTTAGAGACTAAGTATGGTTTAGGGTAATGTGTATGGTTGCCAAGTTGACAAAGTGTGGACTGTGATGGTTAGGCTAATATGTTAACACAGCCAGGTAATTGTTTCCAGGTATTTGGTCCAGCAAGCACTGGGCTAATTGTAATACAAGAGCATTTATGGACTTTGCTCACCAGTGGGTTTACTGCATGGATGGCTGATTACATCTGCATCAATCAGGGAAATTGGAACAAGAATGGATGATGCTTTTATCCATTTGGTTGACTGCCATAATAGGCAACTGATTTCAACGTTCAGAGAGAATTTCCCAGATCATCATTTGAAAGCTAACATCTCCCAGAAACTCATCAAGGACCCTCCTTCAGTCTTTCATCGGAGCCCCTGGCTTGCAGCCTGCCTGTGGAACCTGGACATGTGCATCCCCACAGACACATGAGAGACTCTTATAAAATTTTATATTATTAGCAGATATCTCCTGTTGATTCTGTTTCCTGGGAGAACCCTGACTAAAACAACAGCACACCTTGAATAGTATAAATCCTAACAGGCCTACCCAAAGACTTATACTTGTCAAATTGCCCAATGCTCCAACCAAAAGAGAATACAGAAAGCACAAGAGAAAAGGCATCCATCAAATAAAAGGTAAATTCAATAAAATAAAGTGCTGATTTTTCATCTGAAACTAAGGTGGCAAGAAGGCAATTGAATGAAATAATTAAGGTGTAAAAGAATAAAACTTACACCAAGAATTCTCTCCAGCAATGCTGGCATTAGAAAATGAGGGAGAGTTCAAAATTTTCACAAATAATAGGACATTAAGAGGTTTTCTAAATAAGAAACCTGTCCTTGAAGAAATACTAAAGGGAATTCTGAAGGTTGAAAGGAATAAAGAAGGGATATAGAGAGAGTAAGAGGAGTTTGTAAAAACTAAAAAGATTAAAGGAGAAATAAAACCACTTATGGCATTCATGAATCTAAAAAAATATATGGCTAATGTAAGTAATTTCTTGACAGTAATAATATTGAATATTAATGGCTCAAACTCCCCAATCAAGAGAGGCAAATTGACAAAATGGATAAAGAGATATGACCCAGCTATATGCTACTTACAAGAAACTCAACGTAGACCCAGGGACACAAGGAGGCTGAAAGTGAATGGTTTGAAATTAATTTACATGCAAATTATGAAGATAAAAGGATGAGAGTAGCTATACTAATATTGGACAAAATAAACTTTAAGTGCAAAATTATTGTTAAAGACAAAGAAGGCCACTATATATTAATAAAAGGGGTAATGTATCAAGAAGAAAAAGTAATCATAAACATTTATGCAACTTACCAGAGCACCTCAATATACAGAAGGCAAAAATTGAAAAAGTAAGTGGAGAAACAGATAACTCAACTATTATATTGGAGGAATTTAATAAACCATTAACACCATTAGACAGATAATCTTGACAGAGAATCAATAAAGAAACAGTGACTTTGAATAATACTTTAAAGGATCTGGGGCTACTAGATATATAGAGAACATTGCACCCAAAGAGTGGGATATACATTCTCCTCAAGCACACATGACTCATTCTCCAGGGTAGACCACATGCTAGGTCACAGAACTTCTATCAATAAATTCAGAAAGATTGAGATTACACAAAGTAATTTCTCAGACCACATTCAAATGAAGCTTGAAATCAGTAAGGAGCAGAGAAGCAGATTATGCAGAAAGATATTGAAGTAAAGTAGCACAATATTAGGCAACTAGTGAGTCAAGGAGGAAATTGCAAAAGAAATCAGTAGCTGCCTTGAAATGAATGAAAATCACAACATGATATACCAAAACCTATGAGATGCAGGAAAAGCTGTACTGAGATGGAAATTCATAGCTATAAGTGCATATATCCAAAAAGAAGAAAGAGCTAAAATCAAAGGCATAAGTACATACCTGGAGGAATTGGAGAAAGAACAAACTAAACTCAAAGTAAGTAGAAAGAAAGAAATAACAAAGATTAGAGAAGAGCTAAATGAAATTGTATATAAGACAGCACTACAAAAATAAAAGCAAAAGCTAGTTCCTTGAGAAATTCATAGCTATAAGTGCATATATCCAAAAAGAAGAAAGAGCTAAAATCAAAAGCATAAGTACATACCTGGAGGAATTGGAGAAAGAACAAACTAAACTCAAAGTAAGTAGAAAGAAAGAAATAACAAAGATTAGAGAAGAGCTAAATGAAATTGTATATAAGACAGCACTACAAAAATAAAAGCAAAAGCTAGTTCCTTGAGAACATTAATAAACTTGACTAACCCATAACTATACTAAAAAAAAGAAAAAAGAGAGAGAAAATACAAATACATTAAATAAGAAATGAGGCAGGTGATTTCACCACTGACACCACAGAAATAAAAAGGATACTTTGAAAAATTGTATGCCAAGAAGATGGATTATTTACAGGAAAACACAAGCAGCCTAAACTGACAAAAGAAGAAACTCAACTGACCAATAACAAGTAATGAGATTGAATTAGTCATTAAATCCTCTCAACTAAGAAGAACCAAGGACCAGATGACTTCACAGATGAATTCTATCAAAGATTCCAAAAAGAATTAATACCAATCCTGTTCAAACTCTTCCAAAAATAAAAGTGGAGAGAACATTGCCTAACTCATTCTGTGATGCCAACATCACCCTAATAACAAAACCACACAAAGACACCAAGAGAAAGGATAATTATGGACCAGTCTGCTAATGAACCTAGATGCTAAAATCCTCAACAAATTACTTACTAATCATATTCAACAACACATCAAATGAATGATATACCATGACCAAATGGGTTTCATCCCTGGTATGCAAGCATGTTTCAACATAAGAAAATCAATCAATGTAATACACCACATAAATAGATTAAAAGAAAAAATTCACATGATAATCTCTATAGAGGCCAAAAAAGCATTTGACAAAATACAGAACCCTTTCCTGATAAAAATACTTCAAAAGATAGGAATAGAAGCAAACTTCATCAACATGATAAAGAGTATATATAAAAAGTCTACAGCTATCATCATATTCAGTGGTGAAATACTAAAACCTTTCCCTCTGAGATCTAGAACAAGATAAGAATGCCCACTGTCATCACTTTTAACACTGTGTTAGAAGTACTTGTTCAAGCACTAGGCAAGAAAAAGTTATAAAAGACACCCAAATTGGAAAAGAAGAAGTAAAAATTTCACTGTGGATGAAGTGATCATATACCCAAAAAGCTTTGAGAAATCCACAACGATGCTTCTCCAGCTTATAAATGACTTCAGTGAAGTCACAGGTTATAATATCAATGTGCAAATTCAGTAACATTTATGTAAATAAAAAATGAGCAATCTGAGGAAGAAATCAAGAAAAAAATTCCATTTACAATAACAACTAAAAGAATCAAACAACTAGGATTATATTTAACTAAAGATATAAATGACAACTATATAACAGTGTTAAAGGAAATCAAAGAAGACCTAAAGATATGGAAAAGTATTCCCTGTTCATGGATAGGAAGACTAAAGATCATAAAGATATGTATCCTACCTAAACTGATCTACAGATTTATTGCAATCCCAATAAAAATTACCACAGCATTTTTTACTTAATTGGAAAACTTAACTATGAAATTTATTTGGAAGGGAAAGGGGCCCTGAGTAACAAAAGACCTATTGAGAAAGAAAATATGAAATTGGAGGAATTACCTAACTTTAATACATACTACATAGCTGCAGTGGTCAAAACTTCATGGTATTGGAAAAAATAGAGCTACATTGACCAATGGAACCAGATTGTGTTTTCTGATATAGATCCTCACATATACAATCATCTGACTTTTGACAAGACCACCAAGCCCACTCAAATGGGAGAAAATGGCCCCTTCAACAAAAGGTGCTTGGAGAACTGTATATTCACATCCAAAAGAATGAGAGAGCAACACCATCTCCCACACCTTATACAAAAAGTAACTCAAAATTGATCAAAGATCTAAATATAAGAACAAGAACATAAAAATCTTAGTCAATAATGTAAGGAAACATCTACAAGATCGTATATTAGGAAATGGTTTCATGAACATTACACCCAATGCACGAGCAATGAAAGACAAGAGATAAATGGATCCTCCTCAAAATTAAAAACTTTTGCACCTCAAAGGTGTTTGTTAAGAAAGTGAAAAGGCAACCTACTCAATGGGAGAAAATATTTGGTAACCATATATATGATACAGGCCTAATATGCAGTATATATAAAGAAATCCTACACCTCAAAAATCAAAAGAAAACAACCCATTTTAAAAATGCACTGTGATTTTAAGACATTTCTCCAAAGAAGAAATAAAAATGGCCCAAAATCACATGAAGAGATATTCAACATCACTAGCTATTATGGAAATACAAATCAAAACTATGAGATATCAATTTACACTAATTATAGGCAGCTATTAAAAAACAGAGGACTACAATTGTTGGAGAAGATGTGGAAAAATGGGAACCCTCATTCACTGCTGGTGGGAATGCTGAATGCTGTAATCACTGTTGAGGACAGTTTCATGGTTCCTCAGGAAACTTTCTATAGAACTGCCATATGATACAGCTATCCCACTACTAGGTCTATACCCAGAAGAATTGAAAACAGGAACATGAACATATATATGTAACCAAATGTTCTTAGCAGCATTATTCACTATTTACAAAAATTGGAAACAATCCAAATGTCCATCAACAGATGAATGGATAAGGAAACTGGAGTATATACATTCAATGGAATATTATTTAGCTGTAAGAAGGAAGACAATATTAACACATGAGATAATATGGATAAATCTTGAAGATCTTATGTTGAGTGAAGCAAGCCAGGCACTAAAGGACAAATAATACACGACCTTACTGATATGAATTAAGCAAACTGAGCAGACTCACAGAGGTAAAGTCTGGAAGACAGGTTTACAGGAGACAGAAATGGAGTAGAGGATTGGGAGCCAATGTGTGTATCGGCAAAATCTATATTAAGGTGGAATGGTGTAGTTTTGCAGTGGATGGGCATGACAGTGGTCCAGTGATGTTATTGGGTTCAGCAGTACTGGTCTGTGAGAGGTGTAGGGTAGGGATTTGCACTGTCCATGCAAATCTGGGGACCGTTGGGTGAGGGAGCAGATGATCTCTGGGGATTTGTGGGTATGTGGTTGAAACTACAATGTTGAGAAAATTTTATTTGAGAAATATAGCAGAGGAGGTTTACTGCTTCAGGGTGTTTGATGTGGGGGGTATGCAGGACAGAGCACACTTGGAGCAGGGTTCTAGGGAGTATGTGGGTGTTCATCCCATCATAGTGCATTGTATCAGTGTGTGGAGACCAACACAAAGAATGGAAAGGTGTTGTACTCTCATCCTGGGAGGTCCTGCTATGTTCTTAAATAGAGGAGTGAGAGTCTATCAAGAACATAGGCAGTGCCTAATAAGGGAGGAAAGGCAAGGATGCCCTCTGTGTTGTTGCAAGTAACTATGAATCTTGTTCTTCAAGGAAAGAAGCTTGGTGGTTGCCATGGGTCCTGAGCAGAGGGGGAGGGAGGAATAGAATAGATGGAACATAGGGCATTTTGGGGGTGTTGGAATTGTTCTACATGATCTTGCAGTGATGAATACAGACAGTGTTAAATTTTATCAAAATTTGTAAAAGTGCATGACCCAAAATGTAAACCATAATGTGAATCATTGACCATGGTTTGTAGCAATGCTTCAAAAGTAGTACATCTGGGGCCAGCTCGATAGCCCAGTGGATAGGGCACTGGCATACCACATGGGAGGCCCCAGGTTTGATTCCCGGGGACCTCTCCCAGCGGGCAGACCACCTTGAGAATGGCAAGCCACCATGGGCAGGCCAGAGCCGCCGTGGGCAGGGCAAGATGCTGCCACGGACAGGGCAAGAGCTGCCACGGGCAGGGCAGGTCACCCGTGGATGGAGCGCAGCCAGCCACCCACAATCTGAAGCAAGCGCCGGCCGTGAACGGACGCAGAGACTGCCCACAAGTGGGGAAAGCCACGCCTGCGCAGTGACCACTCTCGGCATGTCGCCGCAGCGGGGGAAGGGGAGGTATGTAATAAAATAAATAAATCTTTAAAAAAAAAATTAGTACATCAATTGTAACAAATATACCATCCAAATGTAAAATGTTGTTAATAGGGGAAAGGGGAAAAGGAGGAGGATATTGTGTATATGGGGTTCCCCCTATATTCTGTACATGACATTTCTGTAACTTAAAGCTTCTTTGAAGATAAAATAAAAAACTAAGACACTGGGGAATAAATGGAAGAAAATGTCATTGTACAAAGAAGATGAAAGATCTTACAGTGATAAAAGATGTAATGACAAAATTCATTTTTAATTATTTCAGATTCTTTTTAATTTTGTTTATTGCATTTGTCATTTTTAAAACAATCATTTTTATTTCATTTTCTTATTAATTTTATTTCATTATTTTTTGGCTTCATTTTTTTAAGAAGATTTGGATCACAGAAGGTTTCAAACTATGGCAGGGGAGGATCATCGATGTGAACTGTCATTGATGGGGGATGCATGGGAGTAGTTTCACCTGGGGCATAGCTATAAGGCATATGGATGAGTTCAAGTGTGCATGGGACACTGTCATAGGGGGTGGAGATCCACACAATAACCAAAATAATATCCAATTCCCATCTTGGGGCGTTCTGCCACATTCTCTAATGGTGTGGGATTCTTCTGATCTTTACTTCTAAGAAATAGTTTAGAGGGGTTCTCCCCTGCCCATGTGGGTAAGTCAACACTATCAGTTCCTACCTTAAACAAGAACATTCTTGGTCTCTTAGCTAATTAGTTAACCAGAACCTTTGCCTCTACCTTATCTTTGATGTAAGTAATTATATGTCCTCATTATCTTTCTGCTTGGAATGCTTGTGATGTTTAACAACCCCTCACATATGCACTGCCTACCTGTGCCTGTTCACGGACATCCTGACCTTTACCATGAAAAAACATTCTGAATAAAAATCATGCTGGGGATCATCTTTAGAGGATAGCTCCTTTAGCTGTTCCCCTTACATCTCTCAACCTTCATGTTCAGAGAAATTCTTTATGTAGTAATGGTCTCTGATGGACAGATCCCCCACAAGATTTGCAGGATGGATTCCTGCAAGTGGTGACCCCAACATGACCAGATGAACAGGTGGCTCAATCAGCACATCAATGGGATGCATTTCATCCAGATACCTCATCATCCCAAAGTAAGGGAACATCAATGCCTGCTGGGGATATTTACCTATGTTTCTTAATTAAGGGGAATTTTCTAAATCTTCATGTGATGGAGAATTTCTAAAGAATAGGATATTTTTGAAAAAATAATACAACTCTTAAAATCAGCTGATTGCACATTCCATAATAGTCAATTGCACTCTCTATTACATATAATTCAAAAGCATTGTCCTTGGTTCCCTAAAAGAGGAAGTTTAGATTTGGAATTATGGGAGCAGGTATAAAAAATTTTTAAAACAAAATATGAGCTAGGAGAAAAAAATCCCATTTCCACCCTAATAAACTGGAGCATAGTGAAAGCAACCTTGTGTCCACTATATAAATCTCTTCCCATGGTTCCCTCAGAGCTACTCCCAGTTAAAGAGCTTGTATCCCCTGAAAATGAAGAAACACCTTTTCCACCTCCACCTCCCTCAGTCCTTTTTGATGATCAAGAACACCAGCTGGCTAAGGAAAAGTGCTTAAAAGCAGCCATAGCTATAGGAAAATGTCATGCTTTTCCTGTAATTCTCCAAAATGGGAAGCCACAGCATGACTCACTTCCTTAGGTAGCCTTTAAAGATCTATTTAGAAGTATTAATGAAAATAGGCTCCATAATTCCTTCACAAAGGGGAATTTGGACTCCATTGCTAATAACTATCAAATGTCCCCATTGGATTGGAAAACTCCTATAAAAACTATTGTTACTCCAGCTCAATTTAGTGTTTGGCAACTAAAATATCAAGAAAACTGCACTCAATAGGCAGAAGTACTGAATAAAACCCTTGCTGGTGAAATCATGCTTGTAAGAAAACTCTCTGTCAAAGACTTAACTAAGTTAAGGAAAACATTCCAGCAGCAACTCTGCAAACTTCCTACTGCCTATATTATAATATGGCTGTGGACTGATTGGCTCTAACAGAATTAAACCACTAGAAGAGTAGGAAAACTTGGCAGCACAGTTTCCAGAAACATTTTCAAAAGCAGTAAAATCAAAGATGTATGTTTCTGTTGGTGTATTGTAACTTGTTTTGT